>JBAIZL010000002.1:311927644-312082644 GCA_036971475.1 Prosapia bicincta
CTCGATTCCAAAGAATATCTAGATGTCTAGATCGGAGAGATTATCAACCGAAAATATATTTTGCCCTAAACAGTACCAATAAAAATCACGTGCATACGGATAAGAGTCATAGATTAAGAAAAAAACAAAAATCTGACTTCTTTAGGGAAGTTATGGATGCTATAAAAACAGAGTGAAAATATAGTCATTCTTGTCAGGTAAATTTATACTAACAAAAGAATTGTGTTAATATCATCATTATATTTCAATTATATATAGACAAAGCTCTTAAAAATTGTAAGAGAATTTGTTGTCTGACAATTGTAAACTTAGTTACAACTAAAATTTGCGACCAAGTCATAGTAGTGAAGAGGAAATATATAATATGTCTTGTGTTTAGCATCTGCTGTGCTTACAAATAGAGCAAATAGTTACACCCTATATCCCCTAATGTTTAATAATACTACTTGGAGTAGTATCTATGTTTCTAGAGAGCATACGCACCTATGGACCTGATGTGTGATCACTAACGGAAAAAGGAAAGTGACTAAAGACAACAAAGTTGATGTGAAGAGGATGTTGTAAATATAATATACTAGATAAATGACGATATACTCGGAAACGATGATATTAGAAAAAATATAAAAGTAGATACAAGAACAATGGTCACGAAAAAGAAAAAAGACTGTTACTTTGCTGGGGACACAAGTGTTAAATGGCTATAAACAGAATGCGCCATAATGTCTAAAAATTTAAACCACACCAGCTAAAAGATTGTGGAATTAATGTACTTGGTTAATAGTATAAATATATATTGTTCATCTAAATAGTAAACAATCTTTTTCTAAATACAGTTGTACCACAGCTGGTTATTTATAAAAGGTTTAGATCTTAGCATGAATTATCATTGTTTTATATACATAATTTAAAGAAGTGAAGAAAGCTAAAGGTTGTCATCATAGGGATGGTATGTAGGGGCTCCGAGCCCTCCACTAGTGGCTCCGACCACAAAAAGTATTTTAAAATGCTTTACTTACATCCGTTACGTTGAATATCAACTTGGAAAAATACTCTAAAAGCTTTAAATATGGCCCCAAAACTTGGACTCTGGTGTAGTGTTAAAGAAATTAATAACATACGTAAGCGGTACTGCGTTTGCTATAATATAATATAACCTAGAATTATTTTTAAAATATTTTTATACAATTAATTTTTTATACAATTTAAGACATTCATTTTCAGTTTTTTTAAAAAAAATAATTGAGTAAATTAATTTATTTCCTTTTATCTAAGTTTATAAACAACTTTTTGTGGATGTTTTATAGATGAGATAAATAGTATCGTTTAATGGGTGCAAAAGATATGAATTTAAATACTTTAATGAAATAAGAAAACATTTTTAAGCCTGGTTTCAAGTTAAAACGTTGATTTGTTGGCTTGTCAGGTTCTGAACTACTAACGAATTTTAATGGTAACAAAAACTATATTTTGCAGCTATAATTTAATATAGCTACATGATACATGTATTATAAAATAGTGCAGGAAGTCATACAGTATTACCTGCCGAAGGAATGCGTTTTAACACTGAAATTACGTTCCTGAGATAGTTAACTGACTTTTTATCGACTTATTATAGAGGCAACTATTATTAGAGCCACTATTTATTTCTTTATTTAAAACCACTTACTCATTTTTAGCATTAATTTTTAAAAGACCAAAGTGAAAAGGAGAAATAAATACTAATTAAGTAGTTTTCGTCATATATTTCTGAAGTAGGGAATACGAACTTTCGTACATGTATAGAAAGAATTATATAAGTGAAGGGACTATTTAATCATACAATATTTTGTGGTAGGATGTGTTGTTATACTTATTTATTTGTTTGTTACAAATTAAATACTGTCATATAATATCCATAAAGCAATAACAATACGGTTTAAAAACTCAATTCTCTTTGATCGGAGTAAACGGATAATAGAATATTATTTATAGACTTTCATACAAAAGTTCAAACCTAAAACTAAAACAAACTGCTATTCCTATAAAATTGGTCAGTGAAAATAATTGCCTAAATTTTACAAATACATTACTAGGAAATTTATTTCAATATATATGTAACGTCTTAAGCATTAATTTTCTTGACGGTATCGACTAGCGAATGGTTAAAGTTCTTATAAAACCATTTACCTATTGAGCTAAATAAAATTATAAACAATGAGTATGTAAAATTGACAGTTTTCATTTTCCTTTAATTATAATTTTTCCTTAAATATATTAAGTTAAAAAATATTGCCTAAAATTATGGCACGTAACACCGATTCTCTACCTAATGTAATTTCTCCTAACAGTGATCCTCCACCTAACACCAACGCTTTTTCTAATTTTGACCCTACAAACAACGACAACCTCCTCGTAATAAAAATGTCACAACTACTCTTGAACCTGATCATAATCTATTTATCTCATAATCTGGATTCCTTCGAACCAAAAAATATCATCTATGAAGCACTCGTCCTTATAAATAAAATTGTGGTTTCTTATACGGGATGTTGTGGAAACTGCACGAGAATCACTTACATCCATAGTATCATGTTTCCTTCAGAAATTTAATGAGCCAATGGAGTTAACTGAGCACAAATTCGATCCCATCTTGAAACGCCCAACTGCGAAAAAACGCAAGATCACAAATTTCTGAGTTACTGTGTTTTCTGGCCATCTCAGTCACTCCAAAGAGAGCAGGAGTCAGACAGATGTGTTATTTTTGTCAAGCAGCCAGTAACAGGATGACTAATAGCTACCGTGCTCACTGTCACCACACATTATGTGCACAACACCGAGCAATGAACTATGTAGAATGTGACAGCAACTAAATCTGCTTGTTTGAGATAAAAAAATGCCGATTTTCATTTATCTAGAAATTAAAAATTCCTTCATTTTACTGGATCGTAATATGAATTTTACTGCAAATTACAATTAATGATCTCACATAACCACCTATTTTTGTTAATATAGTTAGAAATAATTGAGTAATGTAGTTAGTCTGTTTGGGTCCACAAGTTGATCATCTGTTGTAACTTGAATCATTTGGGTTATTATACTTTTTACAAGTTTTACCACTCTTTACCAGTAGCAATAACGAGTAAACAAGAACCTCTGTGGTCAAACTACATCCAGTGGCCTCTGCAATTTACAGCTGACTCTTCTAAGATGCAGCCCCCAGACCTTTCCATTGGTAAGCCTGTACAGCCTAAGTCAACTAAAGACAACCATCTAAATGTAATATCCTTGAAACAGTAGCATGTATAATTCTGATGGTGTAAAAATATCCGTTAAAACATATACTTAAGTAAATACAAAGAAATAATTTTGTGAATAAAATTGTGCACTGAAATGACATTTTAAATACATTTTCCAAAATAATGTTTTTGAATTTTTAATCTCACACTTCTTTTTTAGACATTTGAGCCATTGTTTTTTACCTCTTCCGTGTATTTGCTACATTAAATTATGCATTGGTGAATGGTCATATATATATATATATATATATATATATATATATATATATATATATATATATATATATATATATATTATATATATGATAAAACCTGTCTTTTTATTGGTCGGCTGCTTGGGTTTATATTGGTCATATAATTTGTGTTTTTTATGTCGTGTTTGATACCAGTTTCTTGATTTGTATGCGCCTTTCAAATGTTCAAATAAAATTTAAGAATATGATTAGGGTGAGAATGTTTATTTGCGTAGTGGGTGTCGCATTCTTGTATTTACTTATATTTGTAATATTATATCACAAAACTTTAAAAATATAGGAACTCGAATATAAAGAATGATTAAATATAACTTTACAAAGGTGTTGATGTTAAGTTATTATTTATCATAATTATATTTTATATTTTTGTCTTATATGTACTAATAGGGAAATGTATAGTAAAACTATGAGGGACAAACGAAATCATAACCGGGAAATAAAAATATCTTACAATTCCTTTAATCATATTATTTCCCTGTTTTGCAGGTGTTGCCAAGTCGTGAAGTGTGTTTTATAGTGTGTATAGGGAAAGATTAATTACTCAACTTCAGAATGTCGTAAATTAAATTTCATTTCGGTCCTAATATATTCTCCACTAACAACTGAACATACGTGATGAACGGAAATAGTCCAGTTATTTCAGTGTTGCCACGTTTCAGTAGGCATTTCGTGATAATGAAACTACATTACCATTATGTTAGAATTATTCTTGGAAAATTATTCCGTTAACAAATAAATAAAAGTATATTTTATAACAGTTTGCTACCCATAACGTTTAAGAAATTGTTTAAAATAACTTATCAATATAATAATTACACAACCAACAAAACCACCCCTCTCTCTCTCTCTCTCTCTCTCTCATTCTCTTTTTCTCTTCCTTCCTCTCTCCCCCTCTCTAACGAAAGTCATTAGCTTAGGAAAACTATTTATAAAATATGTGAACCAGTAAGACCGAAGCACGCTGTAGCTATCTAACAAAAGGTATTCTTTTGTAAATCTTTTGGCCAAACGGTTGCTGTAACGCATCTCTAAGCCATAAATATTAATATACGTCGGAAAGTTGCATTTTAGGTAAACCAAGAAGTGACTCGATCACTGGAGAGGCCTCACACGACGCTGTACTTGGACATCGAGGGACCATGCAGATTTATAGTGAAAATCGTTAAAAATGCAGAAAACGAACATCTAGCGAACACCTGCTCGTGGTAAAGTTTTCTAAAAGTTTCCACCCAAGCTAAAAGGAAGCTATGAAGAATGACGTTCAATAGGCTGGAACAATTTTGAGCTCCATAAGAAAGCCTATCAATTTTGAAGAGGTGATGAAATCCGTACGGGAACGGCCCTAAGGGAAACACGAGAGGGTCAATCAATTTTCAAGACTCGAAGGGGTGTCAAGTTTTAGGACTTGAAGGAGTCAAGATCCAGGACTCTAGGGAGAAATACGTTAAGTTTAGTAAGAAAGGAAAAATTCAAATAAAGTAAAGTCGCAATGTAAAGTATTAAGTGAAATTATTAAAAGAGATAATTAGGCAGAAAATGATGTTAAACGAGGAAGATAAAAGGGTAATAAGTGAGATTAAATAAGGGAGATTATTTAGTAATTAGCCTAACTAAGTGAGGGAGAAATGTAGTACTTGAGACTAAGTAAGGGAGATAGTTTAACAGTAAGTGGAATTATTAAGGTAGATATTACAGAAATATAGTCAGTTATGGCAAGAAACATTTCGAGTGAAAAGAGAATGGGAAATTGAAGAGATCTGTGAATAAGTGAATGGGTGTCTAGTGAAGTGAAACATGGAATCATGCAGGTAATAAGTAATAATTTATCTTAAATTTAAAGCCAACTCTGTAAAGGCGACTTATCAATATTTCTTTTTAAATATTCACAATTTAGCTTGAACTTTCTTTAGTTTTCACCTTAAATGTATCAAAGAATATCATGGGATTGGAATCTTGTGATGGGTCAAACTGGAAAATAAATGTCACAACCATTGGAGAAAAATAAATTTCTTTACGCTCCATACAATTGCCGTACTCAATAAGTAGAGTACATGATAGCTCTACAGAACTAAAAGTAGCAGCACAAATCATACTGCACTAAACAATAGTTAATTATTCCAAGCTAACCACTGATGAAGACGACTTCGTCACTGAAACTAGTCTGAATTATTAAACTACATTTTAGTGGAATTTGATTGCACTCTTTCTTGTTTATCTTAGGGTTTATATGTAATGTCTTTTCAGCTAAAATATATAACTTAATAGGTTTATTCCGTGTATTGGAATAGGTAAGAGAGTTTTCCTTTATTGAAGTAATAACAGAAATATTAGGGTATTAGTCAATACACACTTTATACTTCTGAAATCTAACGTAATATTAAGATTTGTTAAGCCAAGTGGTTTATAACAATGGAGTACAACAGCTTAGGCTGAGCAATTACTTGGTAATCTAATGCAAGGAAAGCACTGTTCAATATGCAAGCCAAGATGTTCGCAACCGCTGTCTCCATGTTGAAGCCGAACATTTAAGCGTTACAAGTGACGCTCCGTATGCGTTTACACTGTAACCCGATCTAAATTACTCACGTCTGAGAATACTAAACAAGGAATGTTAAATGGTGAACAGGCGTTAGTGTCACTATTGTAATACATACGGAGCACAATGTGTAAATTTTGCTGGTTGTAGATTGGGTTTTATTTACCATGATTTGTTACACACACACACACACACACACACACACACACACACACACACACACACACACACACACACACACACACACACACACACACACACACACACACACACACACATATATACATATGTGATATGTTTTATCCGTAAATCAACACTTTTTTGTAATAAAAACACAGGAAAGCCAAGAAATGAAACAACAACACGTGCAATGAAAACAAATAATAGAAGGGAAATGTTAATCTGCTATGTAACCTTTAGCTTTTGTTCTAAAGTTTTCGTAAAATAAAATTACGTCGTTACAAACCTAATTTAACCTTATCTTTATCACTTAGTCTGCATAACGTTGTTGTAAATTTAAATGAATTTTTAATGCTTTAAATGTTTCGATGCAAATGAAAATTAGGAAATTTCAAAATTTTTAAAAGTTTAATTCTAAAAACATTATTTATAAAAAACTAAGTTTTTAAGTTCTTATGTATGTTATAGAATATTACATTTTACATAATTAGTTGACACCATTAATTAGATCACCTGTACATTTATTGTTTCTTATATTTCAATAAAAGATTTATCTAGAAGCTGCTCAGCTGCTAAATACAAATTCGTCTCTGTCTCTTTCGGATTATAAAAAGTTCAACAGTAAGAAAACGATTTAGGCCTATTCAAAATTACGCATGCAATTATTAACACGGGAAAATTACGTCACATTACGCGATGCAATACTATATACAATTCTTTAGTGTTGTTGGCACAACTACATATATATTAAGAACAATTTGGAGTTCTAGATTACACTGTGTCGTAATTTATTGTTTTAAATAAGTAAAACCTCTTATAGACAAATATATTTTCCTTAAATCGTTATGTACATTCCTTCAGAAGAAAATATTACCTTGAGAATAACAGTTATTTTTGACATAGTTTTCTCTAAAGATAATTACTTTATAATCGAATAAAAAATATTTATATTGAACATTTTCATTTTTTAAAAATATGTATCAGTTGTATATACTTGGTCATTTGAGAGGAGTTAAGGCCATTTCAAAAGCAGTCAAAATACTATCAAAATTATGATTGAAAATATTTTTAATGGCTAGTATTCACAGATTCGTATGTAGTTAAGAATCTTTTTGGAAACTTACTACTGATAGCAAATCGTTTTAATACAACCGTTTGTGATAACCATTTTACAAAGCTAATTAACAGCTACAAATTGAATTTCATAGTAAAGCCTAACTATGAACATCCCAAATGGTCGTTTATTGTTTAATAAATCCAACGAGAATACTGTGTAACCGCAATCTAACCAGTATAGTCTTCTATATTCAAAGCATTGAAATAGGGTTCCTTTCAAAGGGCGAAACAAGGCCTACCCAATAACGTAATTGCGTCAATGTTTTGAGTGCTTAGTTAATCAACTCGCTTTTAATTCATTCAAACATAGCCACGATGATACAATACGTAAATCACTGATAATGATACGATTATATGATACGATATATGTACGGCTTTATGATACGATCTTAGTGTTTTTTGTTTATTAGCTAATCAGTGTATTTCGTAGCTTTCAATTTAATCTCACTTCAATGTAATAACGCGATAATCTCTTTTCGTAAATTCGAAAGCTTGCATTACTACTACAAAGCAATCCATTCAAAAAGCTACACTTTGAATTCAGTGAAACATGATTGCATTCATGTAAATCTAGATTGTTTGACACGATCACTACGCCAACCCTACAACATTTCTGGGACCGTTTAACGTAGGTATTGAAACAAATTACTAAAAGCAATTTGACACTTTACCTCGATGGAGAATAAGTCTAATTTATTTATAGGTCTACGATATATTTTTGCTATTCACATTAACAAAAGAATATTGTATCTTTTTTAGTTTTATCAAACTCCATCCACGAAGTATCCTTAACGGAGACGTTCCTCTTCAGCGCCATGTTAGAGGCTAGGTATAGGTTTCAGATACGCAATCTTTGTACAATGGCTTATACTCTGAAATCTAATATAAATACATGAACAAATTGAATACGTATCTATGTATCTGCCTAGAACTAAAGTGTGTTTATACAGATATTTTTCACTTTGAAAAATGCATTTAAAAGGCAAATGCACAAAACCAAAGTATATCAATTTTAATTAAAAACTTGCTATTTCCTTTATTATTTGTAATAAATAGAAATTATATAGAATAAAATAATTTTCAATTTTTAAAGCTACTTTTTCTTATAAGTTGTAAGTGTTATCCTGTACGTGCTCCTATCCCTATCCACTCCAAACTCTTTGTACCTCCGGCCAGCTCATCTGCAAGTCCTCTTATTCTTAGATGTTGGATCATTCCTTGTCTTCAGCAAAGTAATGGTTTATCCCTTGAATTTGAACTTTGGTCTTAAACTCATATCTCAAGAAATAAACCTCTCAGAAGTACCAACTCCTGAATTTGTAATAAAAATCAATTAGCAACTTACAGGCTTTTTAGGATTTTGATTCCATAGATTCTTTGAGAGACATTATTGCCTTGAAAACTCCAATTGCTATAATTAAACTCCCATTGAAACTCACTTTATATAAAAGAAAATTCAATATTAATTGGAAAATACACTTTTTATTCAATTTATAGTTTGATTAAGTTTCATATTATCTAGTATGATAGGTTTTACGTGAATGGTAATTGAGCTCAATCTCACAGCTGTAATGCAAAACATAAAATTTTGGTATAGAACATGTAACTTTAAAAGCCTAAATATTTATTTATATTTCATTTTTAAAATTTACATACAATTTCCAAAATCTTTTATATTCAGTGAAAAAGTACAAAGACCTTTTTCTTTACAAATAGCAAAATCTTGAGTTTATTATAGAAAAATGGTCTGTTTTAAATTGGATAATCCCCCTAAAACATGTTTATGTTTAAAACATAATAGTTTGTTATTATAGCCCTCCATTAACAAGTTGCAATTTAGGTGTTATGCTGGGAAAATGGTAGTTTTCCCAATAGGTATGTATCTTCTGCACATTTAGCCTGGAAGTTAGGTTATACTTTATATCTCAAGATTATTACGCACACAAAAGCGTTATTACTCCTTACATATAAAGAAATCTTATTACCTACAAATAGCAAGATGAAATTTAGGTATAATATGGCCTAAATAAGTTAAGACTCAACATATATCAGTCTGAGATATATTTATCCGAAAAGTTAGGTTAACATCTGTTTTTTTCGTTTGTTGTACTTATTAAAACACATTTATCAAACTACAATTATTTTTAACTCTATAGTATAACAAATACAAGATTCTTTATAATTTGTCTAATAAATAATGTCAAATTCAACCTTTCTAATCAACCAATAATTTACTCTCAATTACAGTGTAACATTATTTTAGACATAAATGTTACATATTACAGCAGCTTCAGAAAACAAAACAAGATATTAGTTTAAAAATATAAAATAAAAAAATATTGTAAATTATACTGGTTGAGATATGAAATCCAGAAGCCTGTTATTTAAAAACGCCCCGAAGCGTTGTGCAGAAGTTTAGGGCTCGCTTTGTAGGCTAAAAACATCTCCCTTTGGTTGGTGGTTGTGGAACCATGCACACGTCGTAAGATGGGCGTAGAAAAATGAATTTTTTTGTTTTAATAGTTTCAATTATGTAAGAGTATAATTTATTATTATTTTATTTTATTTCAAGAAATGTTGTTACACTAATATTCAACACCGGGAGAGGTTATCAATCAACTCAAATCCAAAATGCTGAATGGCGAGATCTGATCCAGGAGCCATGTTGAACATCAGAAATTCCAGTTCAGATAAGTTCGAATTTCAACATAAAGTGATGTGAAATCAAAATTTGACTTTCAAATTTAAGTGGTCACGGCAAAATTGTACAAGTTTTTATATTTTTAAAATGCGGGAAGTGTTAATTAATTTGTATGATGCAATATCAATTTTTTTAACTGTTGGAATAAAACTAAATTGAAATGAATTTTATTTTAAATAAAAGCCATCTCTTTGTGGATGACATATACCAATGCCATAAATTCTAAAATAATGCAATGTTTGCTTAAATTCATGACATGTTAAAAGAATGTAAAGCCAGATATAAAAATTAGTTTAAACGTTTCAAATGTGTTTTCTTTTCTTTGTATTTTTGTGAAATTCTGTGTATTAAAACTTGATTTATTTAATTTGACATTTGTTGGTAAAATTATTTATTGAATGCACCATTCTTAAACTCAATTTAATTCTTGCCCCATTTCAGGTCAATTAACTAATTATGTAACAAATAACTGCAATATTTAACATCCAAATTCGTTAAGAATTTTTATCTAAATTATTTACGTTACAACAGGCAACCGCTTTAATACAGAGCCAATTTTGAAAATACCGTATTAGTCTAAGATTGATTTATTTCTTTTAGGCTATTTCTTTTTATTGAATTTTATTTAATACTTTTCGAAATAAAGAATAATTAAATAGAGATAGATAGTTTATTATATGACTTTGAGTACAGTCCCAGCTGGTTCCCAGCAGCTTGTCATGAAAGCAAACACCTCACGACAAGCAGTCTGGTAAACTGTTTGTCCTTTTTGGTAACTTTTTATTCCAAAAGTGTTGACTAATTGTAACTGTTTTTTTATTTTTTCTCACTATGCTTCTAAGTAAAGTGGCGACGTATCCTATAAATATCCAAATTCCGACATGTACCTCAAATATTTGAACACTCCGAATCTCCTCTTCGCACTTTCTGAGTTTCTTTGCTCCATGTCTAGACACATGTTTACAAAACGTTTATTCTACGCTCCATGACAAGTTTGTTTTGAAATAAAGAAATAACCTATTTATCTTCTCAGATACACCGACAAATATCTGCTATTAAAACGTATTGTGTCTTTTGAAATTTCAGAGTTTCAAAAATTTTAAGTTGTCAAGTCTTTTGATTAAAAAAGTAAGAGGAAGGTATTTATGTTAGAAATTACCCTATATTTTACTTAAGCATACCATTAATTTTTACTCTGTTTATCTCATTAGATTATATTGTTTATAACAAGAAGCTATTAATAGACCATTAAGAATCACACAATATATTGTAGTAGTAATAGATAAGTTAATCTAATTATTCAAAGGTTTGTCTATTTTTACAAATTTCAGTAAGCCAAACACTACCAAATAAAATTAATTTATATTAAGTTTCAAATTATCTTGTTTTAACCATCCATTAAAATGATCAACATTTATCTACGTTCAGACGTTCAGGCTCAACAAACCCGTAAGAGAATGCCAAGTTTTATAGGCGGACAATAAACACTAATTGCTGAAGACAACAGATAAAAGTGTCATTAATTTGGAAGTGAAATTTAAAATCCTGTAATGAAAACAAATGTCTTAAACCATGTTGTATGAGTAATTCAGATGTATTGAACGTCACTGTGTTTAAATTGTAACATGAACAATAAAATATTTAAAATGAAATACTTTGAAACATGAAAATTGTCTTGAATAAAATATTAGTGAATAAAATAATTTTGCAATAATACTTATATTCAAACTCAGAAGGTTGTATATTATAATATTAAAAAAAAAAAAAAAACTGTGGAAGTGAAGAGTCATTTACTTATTAAGAAACTGGCAACGTTGCGATAGCTAGTTCCTCATCTTCGTCTGGCATCAACTTCAAATTCATTAACTATACTGCCTAAAATAACCATTATATCACTCTAAAATACTTCTTGGTAAATTGGTAAATTAAATTACACTATTTTATCACGTCTAAAAACTTAGAAATAATTCGTCTTAGCCCTTTAATGTTGTGTTGGATTGTGCACCTTCGATTTTTTAATGCACGTTAAAGCAATATAATAGGAACAATTAAACGAAACAAAAGTGAGTAATAAGATTTATCTTTATTTCTTTCAGAATGATAAAACGATGTAATTTATTTGATGGAATAACCAACAAGTAGTTTAAGGAACATATCTGGCTAAGTATGTGTTGATTGCAGTATGGTATGCATGAGGTTAATGTTGAATTAGATGCTTAAGGACTGATGAATATCGCAGACTACATGTCGAGACATTATTAGATCTTTAAACGAAAGTTGACTCCCATATTAACTGTTTTAAAATGTATAATACTTCTTTGTGTTTTAAATACATTACTTCTTGTAGTGTTGAAACTGCAATTACAGTAATATAGGCCTAATAATAATATTCATAATGCAAATCTTTTTACAACTAATTTTTAAAATGTGTTTTTAAAAGCCAACTAGAATATGTATAGGCCTGATTACGTTTTTATGATAGTATATATTTGTAATTTATACGCCACAATTGAATAGTTGTATAATGAATTTTTTTTAAATTTATAATTTTATCAGCCAAAATGGAACAGCTATGTAATAACATTATGTATACATATTTCCTTAATTATAACTACCAGAGTACCCTTCCTCCATACTGGGTTGCCGTATATTTCTATTTGAAAGATATGACTATCCCTTTACTTGGTAAGAGTCAAAATAAGACAACATAAGACTGGATCACACACGACACTACATTACACACTGCACACTACATTGTTGACATATTTGCAAATGCCTGTTTAATATTAAATTGATGCTACTTCATCTACATCCAGAACATTGAATTTTTCACATCCGTGTCATTGCCGTTTTCACAAAAGATATTTCTTAGTTACCGACAACAGTGACCTGTTTTATTTCTACAAAAGGTCTTTGTACAGCTAACCCTCAACTTGTCAGTCCTTTTCTAAGATTCACAACCTTACTGACTAACACTCGTATTTGTTAGTCAATTTATTTAACAGTCAATTACTTCTAAGAGTTATAACATATGTGATTTGAAAGTTATTTACACCTAATCCACTGTTACAGGAGTAATATAGCGTTTTAATCTCTAACATTAAACTTACCTATAACAAGTATATTTTCTAGCGTGGCAACTAAATAGCTTAACTTCTCATACTTCTCAAATACCTAATACGGTTCTTTGAATAATTCAAAAAACTTCCCTTAAATTTCTTTTTCCAAATTAGATGTTTTTAGTCGCCTTACCAACACTAGATCTGCTACCTCATATTCCGTTTAAAGGTTTTCTTGATTATACCTCTTGAAACATTTTTCTCTTTGATTTTTAATTCTTAAATATATTTCTGCGGTGGCGGTGATTTTATTCCCTTCACTTTTTGGCATTTTTATAATTTTGTTCCATATTTTTTTTGGCTTTTTCCCGAACTGTCGTTCATGTGGTGTAATTCTGTTAGTTTCTTAAAATTATTCATTGATTGTTGTTTGCAAATCTTCCAATAGTAATTGGCCTTTTCTATATTTTTTTTATTAATAATATTCTGAAAAGCTGATGTAGTTGTCTTATGATTCTCTCGGCCCTGTTACTTTAAGGATTTCTTATCGAAGTGTTTAGTGTTTTTACATTATTTCGTCAAGTTCCTCTTCCCATTTTCTTGCTATAATTTGTGTTCCATTATCAGTAATAATAACCCTCGTCTTTCCATTTCTATTGCAGTCTTCGTAGGGTTATAGCAGTTGTAGGCCTATTAACTTTATACAGGTGTACATGTTTCGTAAATATATCAATTATAGCCAAGATATATTTTGCGCCTCTTCTACCCTTTGGTAACGGTCCACAATAATCTATAGCTATCAATTCTCCTTTACCCTTTGTTACGTTACAATTCATTTCACCGACTCTACGTCGTATGCTATGCTTGCATTCCTGATTTATCTCACATGATTTGGCTATTTGCTCTAAATCCTTAATTAGATGATTCACTGTAAAATCTTCCTAAAATGTTTGATAACATTTATACATAAAGGACCAAAATAAGTATCTATTACCTTGATTAGAAATCTGGAAATCAGAGATTGTTTGTCTTTTTTTACTGTCTGGTATGTAAAAACTAAGTCTGTCGAAAAAGTTATCTTTTTAAAAAGTGTTCAAAGAGCATCGTTTATTGATAACAGTTTTTTTTTAAAATTTAAAACCTCTCAAGAAAATACTATTTTACCCTTAATTCCATGTTTACTGGATACATTTCATTTGTGGACAATAATTGCTTTTGAGTCAACTAACACCGGAGGTTTGGAATTACTAGTCTTAAAATGCGACTTCAGTTTTCTAAATATAATAAATATTATATAATGTTATAAAAATATATAACAAAAAAAACATTTAGGTAAACATTAGCCATCAAAAAAACTTTGTATAATAAAAGACCGATGTATAAATAACATCAGATTTTCTAATTAGAATCTAAAAAATATAGTTTATTAGTTTAAATTAAAATTACAAAACAATTGTGTAACAAAATTAATTTTTTCAAAACTATATAATAATTTACTTAAAAAAGAATTTTCAGTAAATATAAAATACGATTTTGGTTATAAATATCAAATTTTCAAGCGAAAATTACTACAAAATTCATAACAGTTCATACACAGTTATGTGTATCAAACTATCCTAAGTAGTAAGTAAAACAATGTTTCAATAAAATTGAATAATTAATTTTTTGTACTTACTGTTTTCGAAAAGTGGACAAAAATATAATTTTTAGGTTTCAACTTCTTAATATATTATAAAATCCTGTATATTAAACACTATAAAGTTTATTTATTTAATAACTTTGGAATAATATAAACGATAAAACAATCTCATTGACTATGAAATTACTAACCTATAAATGCTCGTGTGGAGTTTAATGAAAAGATTCAACTCTGTGCTGAAGCGGATACCAAGGTTCTAACTGACTATCTGAGAACTCTCGTCTGGTAATAATTAAAACGTCAACAATGTCTCTTGCTCCAACGTGATTGGTTTTTAATTAAATTTAGCAGAATGTCTGGAGATGAATGCTACTGAGTAGAATAGAAAGTTACATTCCAAAAGCATAAATATATAGATCCATCTACTCATAATCTGCTAAACTTTATATGTGTAATTTAAATATTGATGTATCTAGGACCAGCAAAACAACAAAACTTCTTTTATTTTATAAACAAAATGAGTATTAAAAATTACCAACTCACCTAATCCTTATCCTAAAGCACTGTATTGTTTAGCTCTGTGTAATTTCATTACCATTGACTGTACGCTCATGTTCCTATTATTATTTAATTTTATCAAATTAATTATCTTAGCCAAACCAATGCGATCAAAGTGTGCTTGGAGATAATCTTGGCCAGTGGTAAGACGAAATCTGGCGACAGCTTCAGCTGTCCTCTCCAGGTGCGATGGAATTGGTCCCACCGTTGGAAGGCACTCCCATTCTTTGTACTTGCTGAGATTTGTAAGTTCCTTAATGGTATGCTGGTTGATCAAAGAGGTGATGACGTTCTCAGCTGATCGTAGTGTTAGCGGGATAGTGGGTTGGTTAGCTTCTGCTCCACGCTTTCTGCTCCACGGATTCCCACATGGCTTGGAACCCATTGGAGTCGCAGTACCGATGGTGATGAGCTTAGACAGTTTGGCACTGCACTAGATGGCGCGCAAGCAGTCAGTGGAGGTGATGTTGCTAAAAGTCGATACTGCAGCTTGTGAATCTACAAGGAAGACGGCTCTACTTGCAGGCAGGTTGATAGTGAGTAGATGATTTACGGCTTCGTAAATGGCACATACTTCCCCATCATAATTGCTTGCGTTCCTCATGAAAACTCACTAGTTTTCAAATAAGCGACAGTACCAACCGGCGCCTGCACCTCCAGTATGAGGAATGAATGAACCGTCAGTATAAATATGCAGCCATTCGCTAGATGGAACAAAGTGTGATTTGTTTCTAGAGCGCATGATTTCAGCTCTGCTGGGGAGGTTGAACCTTTACTTTCAATAAGGTTAGGGAGTTGCATGCTTTTGCTGGGGAGTGCTGGTGCGACCGTTGTAAAGTGTTGAAGCGGAGCTCGGTTGTCAATAGAAATATGATATTTATTAATTAGTGCTTCAGCATGAGTAATAGGTGAAGTCTGAGTCTTCAGGTGTTGCGTTGCAGGTTTGTACTTGTTCCAGTAGTATGAGTCGACTCTCATTGCTATCTCCCAGAACTTGAGTGTGTATTTGTCTGCGTGCTGCTAAAGGCTTTATACCAGTTTGTATCTGCATGGCTACTATGGGTGTCGATTTACCACCACCATATATAATTCTCAAGGCATTGTTTTGTGCGACGTCATACTTGGCTAGACTCGTTTTACTAGCTACGGAGACCACTTCACTGCCGTACTCTATGACAGGGCGGACGTACGTCTTGTAAGCAGTTGATAGAACATCTTGCGTAGCAACCCACTTCGTAGCTGTAAGTCGTTTCAAGAGGTTCAAGCGTTTGTTCCCCTTTCGGGGGTTGAAATGATATGCTTGCTCCAGGACAATTTAGAATCTAGCGTGATCCCTAGATATTTCGCTGTAGAGACTTGTTGAATAGATAGACCGTTATAAGATAAGTTTATTTATGGAGCTCTAGTTGACATGGTGAAAATCTGACTGACTGTCTTCTCCGTGTTGATCTCCATTTTGATTAGGAATGCCCATTCTTTAAGGTGAATCATTGCTGTGTTAAGACCTTCTTCAAGTGCTTTAACGTTGCTTCCAGTGGCCTATATCATGACATCGTTAGCAAAGAATAAGCACGACATACCTGGGTTTTTGTATGGTCAATCGGAGGTCATCAATCTTGGTATTGAATAGCAGGCAACTAAAGACTGTTCCTTGAGGGAATATATTTTTACCTAATTAGCGACGGTTATGGTAGTCAAAGTTTACATTATAATCTGATACTTTAACCTACAGTATATGTTTTTATAAGACCATATTTAAAGATTAAATAATTACCACGATTGCCACTTAAATATTTTATTAAATAAAAATTATATTTCCTGGTATAACTAATCTCCATTATATCACCAATTTTAAGTCTTGTAAATTAAAAACAAACCATGGTTGTAGATATAGATAAACCTTTACATGGTAATTTATCACACGATTGTATATATATTTTTGTCTGTGAGTCTAGATATATTCAAAACGTTAGAAACATTTCAAATGTCTCCAAGATAGCGATATTTCGTCAGTCATCCCTTGCATGTATTTTTGACTGTCGCAAAATATCTGTTCATAGGATTCTTCCTCTTGTGTTCGTTTATAGACAACCAAATAGTTATATATTACAGAACCTGTCTTGGATGATTCCAGCATCTACAAAGCCATCGTACTATGTCCACCTTTAATAAACCGAAACTGACTCAATAACATAAATTACAACACATACACATTAGCTTTTGAAACTATGTTGCAATACATAATTTACTATCAATTATTTTTACAAAATTTATCACCATTGAACCGCAACGCAAGTCTTGTTTTTATTTCGAGGTTTTACCGATGTAAACTCCAAATTATGAAGACAATTTGTATCAGATATTATTTACATTATCTCTATTTCTAGGTACCACGGTAACAAAATAATATACGAACCCGTAAAAATACTCTGTCTATTCAAAACCTAAAATTCAAAGTTATTGAATCTTTGTTTCAAGAAAAAGACGTTTTCAACATCATCGCTTCAAAATCAATATTATAATTGATCCAAAAAACTGGAAATGATAAAGGAATTTCCTTAGTACAAAATTTAGAAAATACAAAAAAAGGATCATCCCAGAAAATAATTAATAAATTAAAAGTAATATAGAATAAATTTTCGACCAAAGATTTAAGCAAAGAATATGCTTTAAGTCATATTATAGAAAAAAAGCAATAGGAAAATTACTCTGCAATATTCTAGTGTTTCTTTACAGTGGATTAAAATAACATTCAGTTTCATTCTGGAGAATTACTTTTACTAGTAATTACGGTTCTTAAAATTCACATTTTAAACTGACCTTATTTTCAGGTAGTTTTGAGTTACTTGAATGGTAAAAGAGAAGTGACATCCTAAAATAACTTAGTTGGAAACTAAATATAAAAGGAATTGGTTTAAAAGAATTGATAAAATTCATGTACTTAAGAATGGCACTACCAGACGAAGGCAACACAAGATAAACCATTCACCAAGCCACACAAGAAACAAAATAGTAGGATACAATATATAGTAAAATCAACAAACGTTGGCATTTATTCTAGTCTAATGAGAACATAAATGGTAATATAGACTAAAACAGAATCACAAGTGGTTAAAATGAAAGTATAGTATTTAGGAAAATTTAATAAAAGCCAAGTGAAATAGATTAGGAGACTAGGAAGTAAGGCTAATGTTGAATGTACAATAAAGTTTTGAATGGGTTAAACAGGGAAGCTAAGAAAGAATCCTATAACCTCGTTTCAAGATTAATCCAAGACATAATCAGCTTGGCTACAGTCGAATCTCGGTAGTAGTGAAGAGGGATCGTCAAAGAAATCTAAAGAAATGCATTAAAATTCATGTTTTTTTTCTTTACCTATCACGAATATCTAATAAACAAGTAATATGAACAAAATTTTTTTAAAGTCAAATCCTACTTCATTCAACAAAGAAAAGTTTCATCATCACTACTATTTATTAAATAATTACAATTAATACAAATTAAGTAACATAACCTTTTCGTTAAAATAGTTGTTCCACCCCATAACCTAAAACATAAAATCAACGTTTTTATGAAATCATACGTTATCACTTATTTTTTAAACCAAATTGTACAAAGTAGAATCAATCCCATTGCATAACTGGCCCCTTTAAAAAAAGTTTTTTTCCATAACAAAACTAAAATTATTTAATTATATTTAACTAAGGAATTATTCGAGGGTCACAACAAAAGAAAGGGATTCGGAAAGTGAGGATATTCTTGCTGTATAACTTGCGCCGGTTGACTGGATCGTTATTTACAAAACTATTAAGATAATGTTCATTCTAAAATAAGTAACTCGAGGGAAAAATAATATTCTTTAATATGGAAGAATTGTTATACAAATATGTTAACTATATCAACAGAAAAAGGCTCGTGAAGATAGGAAAGACAGAAAACTATACTCAAATATAAAGAAATATTCCTAACATAAATGAAGAAGAGTGTATTGGGAAATTGTTTACTGATTAAAAGATCTTATTGGTATATAAATATATACAAAAAAAAATAATAACTTGTTTAACGTTAGCTTTAAAGTTGGCATATTGCAGAGTTTCTGTAACCAATCCAGGGCAATATTATTATTCCGCCCTCGTTTACAGAGCGTCACCTTAGATACACAAACATTCTATCACAGATCCACAAAACAAAAACTGCATTGAAACATCGAGTGGTGAATAATGGAAAACTTATCATTTTCCCAAACATGTATAGTATGTTTTTATATATAAAGGTGATAGTTATCTTGAGCTTAATTTGTTTGTGTGTGTGTGTGTGTGTGCGTTTGTTTGTTTGTGTGTGTGTGTGTGTATGTGTGTGTGTGTGTGTGTGTGTGTGTGTGTGTGTGTGTGTGTGTGTGTGTGTGTGTGTGTGTGTGTGTGTGTGTGTGTGTGTGTGTGTGTGTGTGTGTGTGTGTGTGTGTTATCTTCTAATAACTGACTATTTTACTATAGAAATACAATAGATATCCTAGACGTTGCATGACGTCAATATTTTACCGAGGCTACAACTGGCCTGCAGTCCCCTTGCAATTAGAGAATGTTATCTGTGGACATGTCATGCATATAAAGTAGGCTGTGTTACTGTATGTGAATGAAACATTATGTAAAATATGGAGTAGTAAGCAGTTATTTAACTTTTATTTGAATTTTTAAATTGGAATACTCCATTTGGAGAATTCGATGAATAATATTATCAATGAAAATTTATTTTTAAAACAATCATGCTACTATTCATACATAACTGAGGTAAAACGGGTTTGTACAAAATAAGAAGAAGTTCCAAAAATAACTCATTTTAACTATATATGTGGTCGTTCGACTTGTGTCTCAGCATCTTGTTAGCAGTTTATTTATTAGCACGAGCCAATATCACATACAAATTTAAAAAAATAGATTTTGCACGATTTGCTAAAATTCAAGGAAACCTATATCAATATAAGGGGAAAGATGTAGATTTTATTTCATGTTTAGTACATTCATTTAGGATGTTTAATAATAATAATAATAATGGTTTTTTAATTTCATTAACCTGGTCTATGTTAGACAGTAGAGCGATGACATAATTTGGCAATACGAGTTTAGTGAAGATAATGTGGAGAGCAATCCCCTTTTTAGAGTCATTATTACCCTAAGTTTGACTATACGTATTTATTTACGCAGGTTGAGTTGGTGTTGATCCAAAAACAACACAAGGTCGTACTGGAAATCAAACATAGAATCTTTAGTTTCGTAGTCACGGGGTCTACTCAGCTCTCTCTATGACGTCCATAATATTTTACAAAGTGTTAGTATTCAGAGAGCACGTAGTGGTCCCGATTTGCTTTTGGAAACAGGAAAACTAGTGTTTCAAAAACTATCTCCTGAGATACATTTTTTGTTACATAATTTAGATTATGAACATGATCTACTCCTTGACAAGTCATTTGAAATTATTGAGCTCGTTTTGAGAACTTTGATTTGTACTGTAATGTTCTTTAGCTTTTACTGTCTTTATAAACGTCATAGATCAACATGAGCAATAGAAAAAGTTAATGGTTAAAACTGACAACTTAACTTAACAATACAACAACTTAACACATTACGGAAATATAAACAAAACCTACTTATGTTGTATTTAACAAAAATAAAACTCTAAATCTTCCTTAATTCTTTATCAAAAATGTAATTATTATACGAGGATATTTGTATTCAAAACTGTCTTATAATTTTTACCAAGGTTTTTAGTACAGTATATTTAATTTTATTATTACTTTTTTCATTAAAATATTTTATTGAATTAAGGAAAAGGACTAGCATGCACTTATTTTTCTTTGTTTCAAGGAAATTAAAATCTCATTTATTCTTTATATCTGTAATACTTGTAGCTTACACACTTTTATTACACTCCAAGAAGTAAAGAGACATATTTATAAGTATTGTAAATGTTTCTATTGATAGGATCGTGCAATAAAAATATGTTGTTTGAAATTTAAAATCTTTACAAACTTTAATAATGAAATTATTTTCTTTTAAAATAAAACATGTATCACTAAACATTTTTTGTTAATTAGTCAAAATCATAGAATTACAAATTCGATAAAAACATAAGATTTGTGAACCCACATACTTGGTCTGGATAAGATATATTTGTTTTTTATAGAAGTGAAATTCAAGATTAAGACTACAGTGAGAATTTTAAAGGTAGGAAGAATTAATTCCTAATAAGAATTTAAAATGGAATTTATTGGATTGAAAGTTACAAAGAAATTTGAAATAAAGAATTCCAAAAGATTATTTTCAGTGTTCAGTTTTGCAATAAAGCTATCCCTGTCACTTTTATAGTATGATCTTTTGTACGTAGTATATCTTCTGTTTAATTCAACAAAGTCCATGCAATCTTGAACGTGTAAACGTACAAGACATAGGTAGAGTATAATTGTAATATATTAAATACAATTGGACTTCTTTATATTGATTAGTTACTTCTATTAAATAAAAAACGTATGCGCTTATGTGCACTCACAAAAATCTAAAATCTAGTATGGAGCTATTAGTAAAAAACAATAACAATAACCTTTGTATTTTTAAATTAAAGTTTTACCAATATAGGTTTTGAATAAAATATACACACATGAATTATATTTGGTAAAGGAAAATGTATAGTAAATACTAAACAAAAAAACGACATTCGTTAAAAAGATTTACGTTAAGAACACGTTAAAGGTTGAGAGGCATTAAATCGAAAGTGACAAAGTAATCATGTACAAACAAATCGAAATGATGTTAGGAAGCTAATTTTATAAGGAAATAAAGTTTTCTTATATTTGTGTATACGCATACGCGAGTGTGTGTGTCTGTGATGCCGTGGCTAAAGTTGTACACCCAAGGAGAGATTGCCCCCAAAACAAGCGTTCACACCCTACCAACAATGTGACCACATTTACGCGTTTTTCGCGTAAAATGTACATGGTAATGATGTACACGGTAGGGCAGTTTCTTATTCTTTTACTTGAATTAAATTTAAATAAAATTATTTATTATTATGTTAATAACAGTTTTGAATATTTATTTCTTGACTCTGTTAAACTTTGACTTGTTAGAACTTTTTATAAAGTGATGTAACTTTAAACTTGTGATTTTAGAACTTGCAATTTATATTTGAATACATTTTTATTTCATTACCACCACTTTTATATTGCTATTTAACAAAGAGTCTAATATTATTGCTAATATATATATATTGCTATATATTGCTAATAAATTTTTTCAAACATTAATTATCAATAAGTGATTAAATTTTTATTAAAAGTAATTTGAATCTATGGTTTTAAGAAATTTAATAAATATAATAAATGGTTAATTGACTATTAAATTTCAGACTTGCCCCAAAAACGTTCACTATGTTTGCTCCTATGACCTTGGAGTCTGGAATCTTGTAACAGTCGCAAATAATCGGTTTTAGGGCCGGCTTTAATATTTTTTATAATTATTACATAGTAAAAATATAAATTTGAAATCGCGGACGCTTGCAGACCACCTCCACCTCGATCTTAGATTAGATTTTCGGGCTAGCCACAGAACAGCAGCTTGGAATTCCTTTGCATCTCCAGAAAAATTGTCCGATCCTCACGAAAGCTGATTTTCTTCTCTCCTACTATCGAGGATTCCCCACTACCTCCGTTACGCGGTTTGTTCCTTTATCATAACATTTATATTAACTTGAAAATATTTTTATTTGTGCACGTTTTTTAACTGCTGCTGTAAAATGTCATTTAATGTTTAACATTCTCATACTTTTAACACCATAGTCTTTTTCATAATTTAAGATTTTATTACCAACTTGAACTAGTTTTACGCCACTCCGTTCGTAAGTTACGCTTTATCGGCACTCGAATCCATTTTCTCCCGCACTTGAAAGTTTTATAATTTTTTGAGCTATTTATTAACCATATTTAGGAAATGACAGATCTACACTCATTTACCTAAATATATATATATATATATATATATATATATATATATATATATATATATATATATATTATCAAGTGGGCAAAAGTAAAAAAGTAATTTGAAAGTGAAGAATGGTTTAGGTAAACATAATTAGGTAGAGCATACAAACATTAGGCATCCCATTGTAAAACTGTATCACGTGACTAGTGAAATTTACAAGAAATGTCTGTTTTCTTTAACATAAGGCAGCATTTATAGTTATCTTTTGCTAATTAAGAGGAGAAACGAATAGATTTTTGATTGATAAATCAGATTAAAAAATCAGAGAACTGATGAAAGAATGGATCGAAAAATAATTCTGGTAGAATCCTAACTTTTATTATTATCGTACTTTTGTTATGGACCTATAAACCTAATTCAAAACAAATTTTGAAAATGAAAATAATATGTTCCTAATGGAAATTTATTTTCCAGAAATAATTAGGAAACATTCAGCCCAATTTATTTTAGTATTCTAAACCTAAAACTATTTTATGTGCAAAGATGTGGCTGCTTGTTTCTACCTTTTTATACAAACGCAATTCCACATTTAATTTAGTCTGCGTCCGGATGTACCGCAATATATTTCAAGTTTAATTAGGAGGGTAAGCTAGCAACAGTGTATTTAAAGTCTCTCCAGGGTCTTGTGTAGTTTAAACTTGTTTTACTATTTAAATTCATTTAAATACATTAACAATTCCAGTTAAACATTGTACTGCGCGCTGTTTTCTTTATATGTGATTATCGGAGTTTTTTGTGTTTTTAGCCTCGTTGTGGCTTCTTTAAAGCTTGCCCATCGGTGGCTGTACGTCCTTTTGTTTCTCTCCCAAAACCCGAGGCTGAGTGTGTCTCTTCTAAACTGCATTGGCTCTGTTTCCAACTGTGCGAGCGTGCTGAAGGCGAGCCTCGTGTTGATCATTCAGTTATTTCAGGCAGAGGGCACCACGTGCAGGCGATCAACATCACCTCCCAGGTAATGAATTAGCCGACTCATTGGCAAAAAAAGGAACAACACTCCCACAGCCGAGCGTAGCAACTTCGCTCCCCTCCATAAAAATACAAATAACTCCTGCAATAAAAAGGAGCACTCAAGCCTACTTAAGGGAAGCATCTCTTAATAAACGTTGGGCTACTGTTGTCGAAAACGGGCCAATTAACAACATGTTACCCCGACGGGACGGGGTTGCACTTTTTAGACTTACAACTGGACACGATTACCTAGCTGCGCACATAAACAAGATACACGTCTTCTCGTCTCCCAGGTGCACCCTTTGTGACAGCGGGGAGGACATGACAGCTGAGCACCTCCAGTCAAGTACAGCTCTGGACCATAGACCCCTGAGCGACACGAAGGAAGAAGAGATTTCTCGCCTCTACTGGTCAGCGCGCCATCAAATGGCCCAACAGCCAAGAGTGGGCGTTGGCTAGTAAGTAAGTACTCCGCGCTGTTTTCTAATTTTAATTTTTTTTTTTTATCACAAAGGAAAAGAATTGTGTTTTAAAACCGTTATTAAGTCATTCATATTTCGTGTACAATATATTTCATAAATGATACGTATTTAATTTAAATTTTAAATATAAATTATTAGGCAATAGAAAAGCGTATTATTTGTTTCGGATATCACTCCAACTTGGGAACAATGGAGAGCAGGTGACGCGAGTTTTGGGCGAGTCCTACTACCAGCCACGAAAGGAGAGAAATGACAGCACGCCAACGATGGACCATAGAGGAAGTGATGAAGGAAAGGTGAGATTTTTAGCATTTCTCTCTCTCTCTCAAATAAATTAAAATTTTTTTTTTGAAATTTATCTTTCTTTTGGGGATTTTTTGAAGTTTTAAATTTAAATTTAAATAAACTTTGCAAAACTTGAAAATGCGTTTAAAAGGAGTGGCTTCGTTTCAGAAAGAAAAAAGGAGATAGCGTTAGGTTGTGGTATTTACCTCAAGCTAAAATGGCGAACCCTCTTTTTGTAGATTGAAAAAGCACAAATGAAAATGTTTAAAAATAAATTTTTGAAAGTTAAAATTAAAAAGTAAAATTTTGGAAAATGAATATGTCGATCCTATGAAGTAAATTTAAGTCAATAAAAAGTGTAAATAAATTTCAAGTAATAGAATAAGCTATGTTAGAGATAAATATTGTGAGAAAATTAAATTGTTCTCACGTGGGTATAAAATCAATAGTTGTCGAATTTAAGTGAAGATATAAAATATTTTAAAATGTTTGTTAGAAAGAATTTTGTTTTTTAAATGTCTGTTTTTTTTAAATGCGATTTAAGGTACTAAAGTAACATATCCAGCGATTTCATAGGAATATGTAAGGGTTGTGAAAATAAGTTAAATTGTAATGAAGTCTTTTAATTTGAAGAAACCGGTAAATAATACAGTTTGAATTTTAAATATTAACAAAGAAAGGATTAATTTTGATTTTAAATTAAATTTAAAATTTTAGAAAAGAATGAAGGTAAGACAAGGTGATATAAAAAAACTTGTTTGTTTACAAAAGAAGGTACAAAGTTTATAATGAAGAAAAAGAATATTGTTTGGTAAATGTTTGTTGTCTTTTATAATTGGTTTCAGATACCAAAGTCAAATGAAAGGATTGACTAAATAAATATATTATAATGAAGTTTGGGAATAAATTAAAATTTAATAGAGAAATTTGAAGTTTCAAATTGAAGAAACAATTTTAAAATCAATTTTGAGAATTTAAATAATTAACCTAGAAAGGGTAAATCTTGGTCTTAAAGTAACTATAATTATCCTAAGTTTTTTTTAAAAAGAACTAAGATAAGAAGAAGTTAGTATAAACATTATTTGTTTACTAAAGAAGTTATACAACAGGTTTATGTAATTATATTCAAAGGTTAAAGAAACGTTGCATGATTATATGGAGTTTTAAAGAGATAAAAATGTTTATAAACTAGGCTGTAATGTAACTTAATTTTAAAATGAATAAAAACCGAAGTTTATTACTAACTTTCAACAAAACGGTGATTATATTTATTTAAATAAATTTCTTACACAATCCTAAACCAAAATAGTCAGTTAGCCAAAATATGCCTTCAAATGAACTCATTCCCCGGGAACAGATACCCGAAAGGGTTAAATCTCAGCTAGTTACGTTTTTAAATAAAGTCCAGTGACTGGTTCTCGGGCAGATTTTGGTGAGCATTGCACAGGGTTCTGGACCTCGGCCGGACCGGCTTGTTTCAAAATTTTTACCTAGCAATGGATATAAGGGCTGGCGGCGTTTCGCGAAAGGATTGAGAGCGTTGAGTGGTTCGGCCGGACACACACACACACACACACACACACACACACACACACACACATACACACACACACACACACACACACACATACACACACACACACACACACACACACACACACACACACACACACACACACACACACACACACACACACACACACACACACACACACACACACACACACACACACATACACACACACACACCCACACACACACACGCACACACACAGACACACACACACACACACACACACACACACACACACACATATATATATATATATATATATATATATATATATATATATATATATCCGTTTTTATGATAAGTAAATCTATAATGTATTAACTACAAATGTAATTGCAAATATGTAGTAAATTTATAACTTATTTTAAAATAAATATAATTAAATTTAGACCGTCAACAACTAACGTCTCTGCCCTCAAAGACAGAGCTCATTATTATTGTGCGAGTTTTGTTTAGTACCTATTTTTAATGTCTGGGTTTATATGTTATTTAGAACTCATACATGAACAATTTGTTAGGCCTCCTACTATTTACGTATGGAAAGATGAAATTATAGTAAGAAAAATCTTATGGATAAACATTGTATGAAGTATTAACACACATCAATTGACATCCATTTTTATATTGAATCATTTTAAAACCTTTAGATAATTTTTTTATAATAACATATTTTTACTTTTCAAGATTTCTATCTGACGAACGTTCGGGACATTAACCTTTACATTTTTCAAAGCATACTTTATTTGTTGTCGAAACACAACTATTTACAATGTCTGAGAAGTAAACAAAAACCTGTATGTAAAATATATAATGATAAAACATAAATACATACAGACATCAAATGGAAATATAGAAAAATAGATAAAATAGAACATATAAGAAGCTGATAGTATCTATGATTTTTTAAGCTGCGAACGATATCAGAAAATATCAATTGGTGTAGTTCAATGTCTGTTTTTTTACTAATAGCCTTTGAGTGAGATGCGGGATGCATACTATCCAATATAGAAATGAAAATATAGGCTACTGATGGTGTTTAAATTTTTCTTTACTTTCAAACAATATCAGAAAATAAATTTTGGAGAATTTTGTAGAGTAGTCCCTCTTTTTAGTTTATTAGCCTTTCGTGTGGGTTTCGTGATGCATAGATCTACTGAAGGATAAACAGACACGAGATGGAAACAGTGTCTCCAATATTTTTGAGCCACTGTTTTCAGAAGTTTACCAGTAGCGTGTATGGGCTTATGTCTTCTGTTTTCAATTAATCGGAGAAATCCTGAACACTATTACACTTATCGTGTTATAAATAAGTCTGTCACTTTAAGATGATACTAATTCAGATCTATACACGCAACATTTTATTTAAGCTCTGTATTTTATAAACGTATTAATCTATATATACTATAGTACAATATTGTAATATAATAACATTAGGCTCATAACACGGATCCCAGCAAAGTAGTTCCGCTGAACGAAGTTGATACATTTGCTAAATAACTTGAGGAAAACTAACATGGAACGTAATATATTTCGGTGGGAAAGTTTATAACTCACTTAAGTCATCATTTGACCTATACAAGGTACAGTTAGGGGATCGATAGGCATTACAGAAGTAAAAATGAGTACGAGATAATTAGTATCTTAAATCTGATCATTTATTAAGGAATTTACTGAGCGCCTTATAGATGTGTTGCAGTAGTCCCAAAAGTTGTAACTAATAGCCTGAGTCAAGTGCGTCAAGAACGTTATGACATGAGTAGAACGAAATGTCATACGAACACGACTGTACATGCTATCACGGCATTATGTGGAACAATGTCCTAGGCTAGTCATTTGACATGGGCATACATTTATAAACCATCGAACGCTCCCTTTTAATTAAAATATAGGTGGCGCTTAGGGAATTTGACAAGAAGCTCTACACACGTAACCGTTTTGCAAAATAAAAAAAAACAAAAAACAAAAAAAGTTACCAATTGAAAGTGTGTTACTTCCGCTTTACACGCAATTAGTTATTTCTAAGCCTGAAGTTGTATTAAATGTTATATTTTTATATTAGTGTGTTGTGAATATATATTTGTGTTTCATTTTTTTGATGAGGAGGGATGTAGGGAAAGCGCTGTATCGCTGCAACAATAATATTTTGCTGGTAGGCCACAGAATTGACGCGAACGTTGTTATTGGGTTTACACAAAATATTAAAATAGAATTCTCACGAGAGTTAATCAATTTCATTTCAAAATCAACAAAATGAAGTGAAAATGTTAGAAAAAGTTGTTTATTTCATTTTCCCGAGAAACTGGAACGCTTCAAGAATTTTTGTTACATAACTAGTTAAATGATGTATGCTAAATATTTTTGCCCACTAAAACTTTACGATGTAAAATCTTTGACCATCGAAAAATAATTAATTATCCTAAAATGTTTTGACAATTATTTTATTTGGTATTATAGCCCACTAATAAGATAGATCCTTTGTCATGGAACTTTACCTTTTAGCGAAATTAATTTTTCGTCTAATCTCCATAAACTGTTTATGGTATTAGATATTACAGTTTCTAAATATGTGGGAAACATGATTTTTCAAAAAAATCTATTACTAAACTTCATTATTATCCAATCCTCATCAACGCTACCGATTTTAAGGAGAGGGATAACTGAAACATGATATCAGAAACAGATACCAATTGTTTTAATTAGTGATGGCTGAACTCTCGATTCCAACATGACCGATCTAACATAATGTCGCGTTTACACATCACGTGATGAAATGCCTGTCGCCGCACTAACATAATATCGCGTTTACAAATCGGGTCGTTATTCCTGAACACCGTTTCCGATTTTACCCTTCACTGTATAAAAACCATTGTAGTCTATTCTGGTTGTATCCATTTCTTGAAGAAATGCAGTCATGGGCTAACGACCCAGGTGTGGCCTGCTCAGTCACCTCCCCCCGTGCCGGTACTGGGGATCCGACTCCCTGCACCGTAAAAGATATCTCCTTCTCACTACTCATTATTGGTTTATTTTCGGGGTTCCTTCCCCTATCTTGTTTTGGTTCACCCTGGCTATTTTACCAGTACCCGAAGTGCAAGCACAACGAGCGTTCCCCTATCCACCACCTGGGGATGCGCCCGATAGCAGACAAGCAACTGCCAGGGGTGATAAATACTATTGTACTAGCATCTTCTACATCCAACAATTATTCCCAAAAAAATTATGAAAATCCAATAACGGGAACTATTTGAGTTTTATTTTTGAAAATAAAAAACGTGATGCTATCTGAAATCAAAGTTGAGGATAAACTGACAATTGAATAACTCACATCAGTCATGTGGTATGGATTCAAAGTACGCTGATATGGTATCAAGGGGATCGACCAAAATGATGTGTTTATTATTCATAAACAAACATAACCCTCTTTCCATTACCGTATGGTAATACTAGATGTATGGTAATACTAAGATAATAATGTTTATAAATAAAATCCATACCTAATAACATAATGCAATCGAGAAGTAAAAAAACTCACTGAAATTAGGAGGTTCTTCCGCTCAAATCTTAAGATATTACAAAATAATAAAATTAATAATTTTCCCAGTAACTAGTATTGTATTATTTGTTATATTATTGCATATAATAAAAACCATTGCTTCATAAGACAATTCTAGGAAATAGACTAAAAATATATAATTACTTTATTTAATTTGATGTCCTCCACGGTCATACCACTTATTCGCGTATTTATCCACGCTTGTCTTCTATTAATATACATGAATAATTGCAATTTTATATTATAAAACTTGCAAACAAAAATGGTAGTAGCAAAATATACATCACAGCCCTATAACATTTTTCCAACAATCTCTAATATCTTATTATATACATAACTGTTAAATATTTAAGTTTTCTTATTAAGTCTTTTTCAGTTTTTAATATTGATTAATTTTTTGATATTACTGGTTAGTTTCAACCAACACCTACTGGTCAGTCAAGTCCCAGTTCATCCACCATTTTACTATAGCCGACAATGCTTATAAATAATGTATGTTTCACGCTTTTATTTTATCAGTTATTTGTGTAAAGGTTTGTGAATTGTTAAAACTATGGGTTTAATATATAAGCAGGATCAATAAAATACGGTATTAAGCTAGTTTACGTCGTATTCTACACATTAAAAAAAAACTAATTATGATATCGATTCTCCTTACATTCTGACAGTAGACCGAATCAAAATACGACCCTACTATACATTACCTGTCTAACAGCAGGAAACTTTGAAATGTCAAGCTGGTGGAATATATTTGTTTAAACTGACCTATTTTTAAAACCGATTCTTTGTCAAGCTAGCTCAAATAAAAAATGACTTACCAAGGATATACCTTGGTAAAATCAGCAATAACAATTATAATATGATTGCCCGTAATTCGGATTACTAGATAACTTGAAAATTTTACTAGGGAATTTATTTAATCTACTTTTAGTACACTTGTTGGTAATAGAGTTCTCACTTTGTTACTTGGTAATGACTAAGACCTGTTAATGCCACTAATTAATATCATATTCACACACAATTTTACAAAGCACATTACACACCTCTGATAACTAAACATCACATATAAGTGAACATTTTAATATATTTTTTTATAAAACTCGGGCCTTACATTTAGTTCAATAAAAATACTAAAATAGTTGTTGACCTTTTAGGTCTACTATGTATGACTTATTTCGCAATTTTTGAATCATTGCAACAAAAGTTATAATCGCCTGCTGCAATTTGGGTATTTAATTGTGTACATATAATTGTTTATATTCCTATAAAGTTATAAAATATTTTTACAATATTTCTTCACAATTTGTTCCTATTTAGTGATCTCTTGAATAACCATGACTGAGAGACTCTAAATTATCTTTGTCTGAACTTTTAATTACCTGATAATGTCTAACATAATTTCTATGATCGAAATCATGAATTTATTAATGTATTATTTTCAACTGAATTTTCATTATTCGATTTACTTGTTATTTAAACTACTGACATTATCTACAATTTTTTAAAATATATTCGTCTAATAATGCTATTGTTACTTGTTTATAAAATTTTCTTTTGATATTTCATAATTATATCAATGCATTAGTCATTTGTTCATCCATAGTGTTTTATGTATTTAATAATTGTTTACTTGTTCTGTATTTACTTGGATCGGTGTTTTTGTTACTTTATTGTTAATTTTTTTATTGCTTATCGGTTTGTGATAATAGCTTGACAAATACACTAATTTTTACACTTACTTCGAATTATTTTGAACACATGTATCCTCTTTATTACTTATTTTTTAAATATCCCAAATATTGTATAAACCTAGTTCCCATGTAATTGTTTTTACATCACGATTTAGGCTGTGAGTTTTCATTATCTCTGACCTTGGTTAGGACAAATAAGTTCTTCAGTTAACCTCACTTTAGAATTTCAACTTCGCATACGTTTTACACCTTTCTCATTACTTTCTTAAGATTAAAATAAACAACAAAAATATTTAAATTCATTTTGACAATAGGAGTTACTTTGGTCGCTTCGGAAACACATCCATCCCATCACTAAAAACACATCTAAGTGGTTACGGGCGCAACTGCAAAACATGTTTACTATGACAATATTTAGCGTGAGTTTGTTTTCATACTTATTATAATTGCGCTAGTTTAATCTTGCCTGAGTATAATTAGACAACTTCCAGTTTCAGTTTGCTCCCATAGTTGTACTGAATGTGTGTCTAACTAGGTTACAATTATAATTCCAATTATAAACTTTAGATATATAACAATAAGCATCAGCTACAACTTGCTAAATAAAGTTTACCTCTCACGTACACCAGGTCTAGCTCATGTTAACATTCCCAATGTTTGAAAAATATAACAGTCGTTCCTAACTATATTTGTATTACTCAATCGTTATTCTTGAAATATAACTACAAGTAATAAGTTAGGATTCAATTGCTGTTAATTTAAAATAACTCTATAAGCGTTTCAACTTTTAAGTAGTACAATCATTTGTCAAAAATGATTAACTCTAACTAAAGCGTACGGTAGAATCAAACAGTTTGAAAATCATTTGCACTAAATCAGAGGCGTAAATAATGGAAGTCCTTTATACATAGATAATAGAGATATTTTACGTTTATGATCTAACAGTGGACCCTGAATATAAAACCAACATAACAACGCTACAATGGTTATATTTCTGCAGTACTTTATTACCACCACATCCCTGAGGCTTATGCAGTTTAAACATCATTTTATTTAAGACCTGTTCTTGAGCAATACTAATCCATGCACATTTATATATAATAACATGCTGTTTTTTTATTTATTAAATATTTTTAATTTAGCAACCTCTCATACAATGTAGTGTGCATTTTAAAGCTGTGTGAGAATAAATAAATAAATATATAGTCTGTAAAAACATTAAATTAATAAAATAAACTCTCGGTCTAACACTGTACCAAATGTTTATGAAGCTTTATAATTTTGTTAGAAAAATAGTTTTTTTCCGTTGGACACCATCCTCATTTGGCTCTAAAAACATCCAGTAGTTAATATGACTGGAAAATATTCTGAAAGTTTTAAAAGGTATTTTTCAGGAAATTAAAACAATACATATTTTGTTGAGCAAACTGAATGAAATAAAATTATTTAGAGGCAGTGAATTCAAATATAAAACGAGATTATTATATTAAATAATTTTTTTCCAGACATTCAAGTGGAAAGATGTCGTCAGACAATTGTGATCTGATTGCAGAGAAAGATCTGAGATGTCTTGTGAATAGAAACTGCAAAAAAATCAGTTTAAGCGACATTCAGTTTTATCTAGTCTACAGAAGAAAATATAAAATCCGTTTCTCAAGGTATGAAAAACCTTTGTTTGTAATTTGACCTGTATTTCAAGATAAATCTTTTGTGTTTATTTTTAATCGTTGTAATAAACAATATATTTATTTTACAATTACTCTTTCAATTATTATTCTGATATATTAAAAGCCAATCTCTATTAGAAAAACCTTTTTTAAAGACACTATAACGATATTTGTAATAAACAATTATATAAAATTGTATATAACCATAAAAGGTTTACTTATAACAGAATAGTTATTTTAAATTTATTACATCAATAATTTGAAGTAACTTTTAAATTACAAAAGACAACACTACTGTATTTAGGCAATACCTAATATTAGGGCAAAAGGAAATAATGAAAGGGAGTTGAAGTTCCTGCGGTAGGTTTCTTGCTTTAAACAACTATCTTAGGTGCAGTTGGCTTGAACCTTTAGACTGTGTAGGAAAAAATTAATTTATATTCTTGCTTGATCAAACATTTGTGACAGTTCCACAATCGGTACATAAATAGTTTTTGGCCTAATGTGTTCCTGGGTTATTCGTTTTCCTACCCCGAAAGGCTTTGCTTCTATGGATGTAAGAATACCAGGAAAATGTTTGCTCCGTCTGCATGTGATACAGAAGAGTTCATTAACTAAAGTATATCCAGGTTTGTTCCTTTCTGAGAAAGTGGTTTTCCTATTCCGTTGCTAATAACGTTTACGCTTACATAGTTACTCGGATGTGAAAACGTAGGCACGGGTCTTGTAAAGGTTGGAACTCCAAAATAAAAACAATCCTTTTTTATGCAGAACCAGTTTTCTCAATGGTAAAAATATAACGTTTTTTTTATTATATTAGAGAAGTTTAGTCTCGGAGATACTTCAATATTTCTGTATTACAAAATTTACTCATTGATCAAAATTACAAAATTGATTCGTTTTTCCGTGCCTTTTTTAAAAGTTTTTGTATTAATATTTCACTCCTGTATTAAAATAAAAATCGAATATCCCAGCTGTGACGAATAATAATTGCATATCGAGTTACTGGTTTATTTGAATAAATCAAGTAAAAGTAAAATCCTTAGAAATGTGATTATTACGTAATTGTAAGTTATATTTCTCATCGGCCTTTCAAAATTTGTATTCTTTCGCAAATAATTTTATTCAATACATGGAACCAAATGTCGCCAAAATGAATAAGTACAAGAAGAGACATATTTTCATTTTTAAATTTATTTATTTTATTCAAATAGGTATTCATATGTTTATAAAGAATTGGCTTTGTTAAAAAAAAGGATTGTGAGAGTTCAAAACGTTAAGCACTTTTTTAATTGTTTTACAATTTCTTTTTTACCGTGAAAAATGGTTTCATACCAATTAATCTCGTGAATCGTTAGATTATCGATGTTTAGATCCAAAACTCTTGTTTTCCTATTGTTATTGGAAAAAATAAGAAAATTGAAATAATATTTTATTTGTCTGAAATTTCAAATCCCTATAGTTGAGTAGCATTTAGGCATTTAAATTCTTAATATGTCGGAACGATTCATTTAGATTCTTACCAAGATCATTAACATTTTACCAAACATTACTAAAATATCAATTCTTGAATTTTATAGTCAATTACGTTCGGTTGAATCTTAATAATCACTTAAACAATAGTTTATGACTATCCAAACTTTGAATTCAAAGTTAATAAAATATCAACTTCGTAAAAACAATAGTAGTTTAGTTATGAGGTGAAATACCATTTATTTAATATCTATTTTTACGTTTTGGTTTAGTAGCAATCGGGGCAAATCCACCCATCTTCTTTTAGTTTCCTTTTAACTATCCTCATGTAAACTAATAGTTCGTTATAGGTCTTTTGCTCAATCTTACCATGATTCCAAACCTTCTTTCCACTCGACTGTTCCTCTCTCGGTAGACATAGAGTAGATATAGTACATAATTTTGTATTGGATAAATATAAATGTAATTTATTAAGGACTGAAAATTTCTACAAGTTATGTATCAGAGGAGTGCTAATACATTATTAAAAATAACAATTATTATACTTATTGTTAGACGTTTGCTAATGACTTTTGCACTGCATAGGCTATACTGTACACTAGTAAGTCTGTGCCAAATGTATGAGCAACAAAATTTATTGTTGTTATGCATGGTTAAATAGAAAATAGCCTTTTTCAATTGAATGTTTCGGGTTCAAAAATGTTTCTTTGTGTAATATGTATTTTGCTCATACGTATTTCGTGTTTTGTTATTCAGACATAACGACGAAACATTTCCGCTTTTACAAGAACTGAAATTATCCAACAAAGTAGTTTCTATAAAAATACCAATTGAACGATAGCGTTTAAAACCTCATATTCTTCAAAACTAAATATTGTGTACTAAGAATGAATTTGTCATTGTAAATCACACAAAATCACATTACTACATTACTGTTGTATTAAGAAATGTTAGAATTGTAGGATTTTTATATTAACAGTATTGCAATTTTCAGAACCACTGGGGAAAAATTGGAAATATAAATACACATTTATTAGAAGTGCTAAACTGTAATAATCCTCTAAAATTACCTTTGAATATGGAAATCCATTGTTATATTTCTTTGGAATATTTAGAATATATATTTTTGAAGATACTCAAGTTTATCTACTTGAATTAATTATAAAACTTACTTTTATTTACGCCATTTAAACCTTCCCTTTACTATAAGATGTACTCAAATATTCTACCCAACCTACAGTTCTAATTCCCTCTAGGCGTGCAAAATAAAAGAAACTTAAGTTGGAAAGTTGATTCTAAGAGTAAAGCTTTTAACAACGCCGAGCTTAGTATTGTCAACTGTGCACAGTACTTAGAGTGGATTCCTATGTAAATTTGTATTAACCCGTTCTGTGCAGTTTAAATTGCCAATATACAGTGGTTAAAAGCATCACGCCTTGCATATGGAACAGGCAGGGGCTTTCCTCATGTTGGGTCGATTACTGATTACACAGTTTAAACTGACACATTGTGTGATGTACTATAGACTATATTAGAGGAGCCTGTGTTTAAAAATTTATGTCAAGGAACATAAAAATTCATGCTATAAAGTGAACATTAATAGAGCAAATTTATAATGTTTACTATTGTAACGTCTAATTTTGATAATAGAATATAGGGTAAATAACAATACTACTTAAAGTGTAACTTGAAAGGAAATTATATTTATATTATAAACAATTATATAGATTCCGTATTTTAAATTTTAGCTTGTTTTATTTCGCCAGTGTTAATTCAGTAAAGTGGTCATTACAATAATTTCATGTCAACCACACTTTTATAACAGTTATTGTAATTACTTCTTCTTCCGGCGGTTAACCAAGGTCATGTAACTCCGATGGTCCGATGTACTGTACATAATAAGTTGCTGAATGCAACGTCCAAAACTGTTTATTGGTTGATATTGTTCTTATGTTATTCTGGCCTCCCGGTGGCAGATAGCAGAGCTGCTCATGATGGAATTGGTGAAGACAGTTGCAGGAGGATATGCTCTAGGGTTTCCTCTTTGATTCTACAGTTGGGGCAGAGAAGAGATTCACTTAAATTAAATTTAAAAATGTAGGTCTCAGTCACAATTTGTCCGATCCTTGCTCGTGCTGCAAAGGCGGCTGTGGATCTGGGAACTCCTTGATACATCTCTAGGTCAGTTGGTTCTTTTAGTATGGCATAGAGGTTTCTAACTTTGTTGCTTCTCCCAACGGTGGATCCTTTTCCCTCTGAGAAATCATCAGTCAGAGGAAAATAAATCCACCGTTGGAGAGAATAAACCAAAAGTAGAAACCTCTATGCCATACTAAAAGAACCAACTGACCTAGAGATGTATCAAGCAGTTCCCAGGTCCACAGCCGCCTTTGCAGCACGAGCAAAGATCAGCCATATTGTGACTGAGACCAACCTTTTCAAATTAAATTTAAGTGAATTTGGGGGTGAGCTGGTTGGTCTTCGTCCTGCCCTGGATAGCTGAGTTTATATGTTACTGCATTTATACCAAATATCAGTCCCCAATAATAATGACCCAGGCATTATTAACTGTTAAGGGTGTTTTTTTTGTAAAAATGAAGTTAAAATCTCACTTTTTTAAACTGATACTGTAATTTACACCATTTCGTATCAGAGAACTATTGATTCTTTATCTGAAGATGATCAAATGACAGGAACAAAAATTAAACAAGCATAACGAAAATTTTAATTAATTAAACCTCCTAATCTCAAGTAATTTTTAAAATTAAAATTCTTTTATAATTTGCGGTCGCAAAGTTCATGTTCAGAGGGAATTATTAGAAGCATCCACTTTTAAATCTTCACTTAAATACAGAATAAAAGTTTTGGTTACGTTTTATTCATCTGAACGACAATTAACTCCACCGTTACTAAAGTTTTTATTGAACAAGTTTTATTTTGACTTTAAAAGTATACTATTATTATTTATAATTACCAGAAAATGTAATAAAATTGAAACAATGGTCGTTAGTATTCCAGATAATTAAGTAGCTTTTGTGGAAACACTGCTTCCATTTGTTGCGGTTGTGTAATCTGGCCATGAATTTTAGTACATTTAGAACACTTTAGTAAATTATTCTTTCATGATTAACCATCGTCCAACACTACAACTTAATTTAATATTCTAGGCAAAATATTTAGAAAACACTTCGTGTCAGAAAGTAGAAACCTTAGGTAAGTATAAAAAGTTCGTAATACGTAAAACGTTATTGTGTTTAACGAGATATTGTATACATCTCACAAGCAATCGAATTTATAATTTCTAGGTGAAGTTACTAATATTATGTGCAAAATGTTCATTTAAAAATACGATTCTTGGTTTTAATTACTCATAATATAGTATACATCCTCTAATAATTTTTTCTAACAAACTATTCTAGATTAGTTTATTAATATTCAAGCAAAAACTTTTATTTCTATTAAATACCAATTCTTTTATCTTGCATTTCGAGTTTGTACAAAATAAAAGAAACTGTTTCTTATGTATTCAACTATTTAATGTAAAATAATTTCTAATAGAGATATATATCTATAAATCTCCGGTTCCTATTACTTGACTAAAATTTGATTAATGCATTTATTTGAGGTGAATCTTACTATAAATTTATTATTTTTTTTTTGTAAATAGGACATAAAAGAATGCCAACTATAGACAGGAAGTTAAATAATTTACAATTCTTTTGTAAATTAAAAAGAAAATTTAGAAATTAGGAAACGCAAATTTTAATAGGCCTTTTCCTATATACTTCACCAAAAAATATTTAAAAAAATACAGAATGTGTTGAAAGTAATAACGGAAAAAAACTGCATTAAAATTTAAACTAGTTTTGTCAATTAAATTCTGCCACTTCCTGTGGATTATTAGTAACTTATTGACTGTGAACACAGTTTATTGATCAAGACAACATTTTTTCTCAAAGGAGAAAACATGAAAGTCTAACACTTTACAGAATTTATTATTTATCCATAGTTACTCAGTTATATTAAGCGTTTTACCATATCTTTAAACAATATCCACCCTGTCAGAGGCAATGGCCTCTTACACACAGCCTCTTGAGTATCAAAGGCCTTTGTATGCTATAATGCACAACACGAGGAACAGAACAAGGTACGTGGCAAATGTGAACGTAAATTTACCGCAAAAAAATTAAATTCAATGAAACCCTTACTTTCAGAAAAAGATATTTAACAGGTGGAAATATCAAGAACGTTGGGGGAGACCAAACTCCAGATTAGCGGCTAAAGGGAAATAGGACGAAAGAAATACCTGATCGTGAGAAGTAAACTTGTATTTCCGTAAATGTCATTTAATTTACAGAATATTATTCAATTATAATGGTATTTATTATTTTGTTTGAACCATCCATTATTTGTTGTTATTTTATTTTTTAATTATAAGAAAATATTAATTCCCATAACTAAACAACTAAACAATAAACCTAACAATTAGATAATATCTCATTATTTTTCCGGAACACAATAACCATGACTTAGTACCTGGTTCTAAGTTAATTTGAAAGACTACTCAATAAGACGTATATAAATATTCATTGTATAAATCAAGGTAACAAATTATCCACCTGTTTTAAAATTTAATGTTTGCTTACGTAGGCGATCGCTGGTAGGTATATCAAAAGAAAAAAAAGGTTATAAAACGTGGTATGGGTAGTTTCATAGTAAAAATTGTGTCACTTTTATAAAAAAATAAATTTATTTACATTGGGAATACATTTTATAGCATTTTTATATTTCTATTTATTATTGTTTTGTGATTTTTAGAATATTACATTTTTTTGATGCGTCTGTTATCCTCTTTTAAGAGGATGGTATAAGAGATGGTATTTTAAGAGATGGTAGAACGAGGAACTTGAATTCATGAAATCTAACCACGTACTTATAAACTCTGACAAAACGACTATAGCCAAAACTATAATCAATATATCTTTGTTTAAGCGAACAAATCATAACCTAATCAATAGCTTTCTCAAAACTAAACCATTAAGGCTAATTAGATATTTATTAAACTCAAATAATAAGTTAACTTGCGAGATTTAGAATCAATTTTATATTATATTAAAATAGTTTAGTTTCAATAAATCAGAAGTAAATCAATCTGTTTATAAACAAAAAGTAAATTTCATAAAATAAACGTCTTCATTAACTTAACAATAAAGTTGATTTCAATTCAATATAATCTGAAATTAGTAATGTTAAGTAAATAAAAAAATGTAACTGTGCTATGCAACTAAACTAAACACACAGGTCTAAAAAGCTTTTGTTCCAAGTGATATGTTTCCACTTAATTTAAGTATCAGCTGTACGTCATAGATTGAATACCTGCATTTATTGATTACTAGCAGAGAAAATGTCCTTCATACTGGGTTGACGTATATTTGTATAGATTTAATTTGTGTTTGCATTTGGGTTGAATTTAAATTACTAAAATTAAACCCGATAAATGTAATAAACTATAGTTAATAAACTTACGTATTATTGTTTTAAAAAACCAAGAGGAGGAAAAACTCCCGCTTGTAACAAGACATTTGTAAAGTATACCTAACCTTAAAAGATGAATAGCAATATATATTTAGAATCACATTTTTAATTGTTTTTAAAAGTTACTGTATAGATGAGCATATCAAGCTATATATTTACCGATTATTGTTTTGAAAACGAAGAGAAGGTAAAGTTTCTGCTTGTAACATAACATTTTTAAAGTATAACTAACCTCAAAAGATGAATAAAAACAAACAATTACTATCAGCTATTTAAATGTGACTTTTATAGGTGATTATCAGCTGATTATCAGCGTCAAGTATAAATGGAGTATACATAATTGAGTTTCAAGGCCAGTGGGGTGGTGTCCTGATGGAACTTCTAAATATAAGTAGGCCTATATCTTAACCAGGGACTATAAGAATGTCCATGTAAAATTTCAGCTCATTGGATCCAGTAGTGTTTACGTGATTGAATAACACATACACACTCTCACACACACACACACATACACACACACACACACACACATTATTAGATTGTATATAATAGTATACATTATTGAATAATAATACTTCATAGATTTCAATTTAGATAATGTACACTGGGGTAGAAAAATAGTAGCTTTTCCTGAATTATTACAGTATTCAAGCTACACCTATATAATTAACTCACAGAGCTTTTTTTAAAATCACTAAATTCTTAGCCAGAAAAATAACTGTATTTTAAAGTTTTTTCTGAAAAATAATGACTTAAATGTCCATAATCAGATAACAAATATTTATGAATTTAAGATTAATTCCATTTAATCCATTTTAGTTTTATAAATATCAATGAAACTCTATTTTCTGTCTGTAGGTAAACGAATAACATTTGCGTTTTTCAGCTCTTTCATAATGCATGTCTTTAGACTGTGCCTAATGATCTGTTTGTTGCTGACTATCTTATCTACAGTTGAATGTTGCAGGAGGAAAGGAAGAGAGGTACGCGCAGCTCTAATAAGTTTCATTTCCAGTAATCCCGTTTTATTTTTTAATAGATATTAATATCGTTCAATTAGGTAAATAAAACAATTTATAATTTACAAAATAAAAATGTATTTTTTTCTCATTTTTAATATTGTTTTATAATAATAATAATATTACTATCACTTGATAAAACGTATATCTACTTATCAGATATTGCTATACGTATAATAAAATTATATTCCATATACATATATATATATACACACACACTTACATAAATATAAGATACTTATATTTTTATATTACGATTTTCTTTTTAAAAATTTACTTATTAAAGCCAATACATTTTAATTTAAAAATATTTTTGGAATTATTTTATCGGAACTTTTTATGAATGTAACATCCTGATATTCTCGAAAGGATTGTACACCTTCAATATTTAATGTTCTTTAAAACTTTATTGGGAAAAACCCTTGAAATGTTTATTATTAGTAATATAATTATTAGAAATAAACCCTTTGTTTATATTAAATAACTAACATTAATTTATTTCACAATGTTAAGGCATTAAGTTCATGCATTTATTACTTTTTATTAAAAAAAAGTTCTCAATGTGCCTATAATATTAGAGATGAGAAATTTCTGGGATTTATATTAAGGTTGCTTTGCAAATTACTTAATCTTACTTAGTTATATTACTGATTTAAATTTCAAAAGTTCTTTATTTAAAAGAAATATAATGAAAATAGCATTATAGTTATATATTCAATATTTGTTTCGTTAAAGTTGTTATTTTTATAGAACACAATTAAACATTTAATGGAAATTAGATTTTACATTATTTAAATATTTTTTAGTGTTATCATATGACTCAATGCTGCAAAGGATTAAAGTGTAAGCGCTACAAGAAAAATCACTGGAAGTGCGTGGTCCGAAGAGAGAAACCGTAAGTGTAACATTACACATTGTAACATCAACATAACCTTAAATAAATCCAGTGTATAAGGGTTATCAGATCTTTAAAAGTTTATATCGGCGTATACATTGAGTTTAGTAAGGTCAGGACATCGGATACTCTGAATTGTTTTTATACATAAGGGTTAGTAAAACAATAAACATATATGTTTTCAGAGTTAGTAAATTAAAAACAACTACTCGTGCATAATTTCTATTTCTAATAATCTACTAAAACTATATCCTTTCATTTACCTCTGGTTTTAGTGTGAGATAGTGTGCCCTGATAGGTAGGAAATAGATGAACACATCATCGCTCTAAGCTGCATTTGGTCTCTTACTTTGTTTTATTATCTTCATTCTATATAAATTTTAATTTAATAAGTGTTTTATCTGTCACTATAGGTTCATAGGCTAGGATATTATGATAACGCCCTGTGTTTCTGTAATTCTTAGTTAAATTCATTCATTCAGGCAATAATATAGTCCCGATAATATAATGTCCCGATACACTCAGATGTAATCTCCAGACTTGTACGCCCGATACACTCACGTGTAATCTCCAGACTTGTACGTCCGATACACTCACGTGTAATCTCCAGACTTGTACGCCCGATACACTCACGTGTAATTTCCAGACTTGTACGCCCGATACACTCACGTGTAATCTCCAGACTTGTACGTCCGATACACTCACATGTAATCTGCAGACTTGTACGTGCATTTACCTGTAACGTTAAATGATTTCAGACGTTCCGGAAGGAGTATTCGTACGTGTCATGCAAAACTATATTAGGCAGTTGTATGGGATTCAGGACAGTTGCCCTGCGTCATATAGCTTTGTGAATTGTATTGCAACTCAGTATAGAGTATGTCCTCAAATTACACTAACATGTATGCATTCTATGGCGTAGAACGAACTACCTTCGTTTTTATTAAATTAGGTATAACAAACAATATGTTAAGTCGTGGTCGGAGTTCATAACAACATATATATACCTTTTTGATAACAAATAAACCCTTCCAATGGGAAATTTTTATATATTAACGTGTATAAGGATATACTAGTAGCTCGTGGTTAATTAAAATCGAGTAATGTAGACTTAATTATTTAATAAAATATAAATAAAGGATGTTCCCAAATAAAGCTCTTAGTTGCCATTAGAAATCATCAAACTTTATCCTAAATACAAATTTATTTATACAGCGTCTTTAAGCAGAGTTTAAGCAACACCACTATTTCAATAAGGCCAAAATAATTTGGTAAATATAAGAAGCAAATTTGTATTTACTCATCAACAAATATCACATTGGTCACCTCTCACTGTAAAACACTCAATTAGGGTAATGTATCAAATAGTAATATAGGTTTAAGCGTTATCCTAAAAGTGAGAGTACATTCACGCTTTTTGTATGGTAACCAAGTGGTACACTTGGTCTTGTATAAGTCAAAAAGCAATAAAACCATGTTGTTTATAAATAATTTATGGGCTTTGCAAAAATTGGTTAGGAAGTAATATCAAATAAATATTATATAACTATCCTTTACAAGTCTGACAATTCACAAGCAACATCTGTTTAGGTATATCTTCTGTAATATCAAAAAAATATAATGAGAATTTCACAGAAAACTTGGAATTACTTCCTACGAAAGACATCTGATACCATAACCAAGGCAAAACTGTAACGCCTCTCTTTAATTCGTTGTCATAGTTTAACCTTGAATTATGTGTGTTTTAATGAATTTGGTTTTCATAAAATATGCGTGTAATATTTATAAGTGTCTGAGGCTATAATTGAATTTAAAAAATCAATGAATCCTCAAAAATCAAACACTTTTAAAAAGAAATTGAAGTAGTGATGAATATCAGGAGTGAACTTTAAATTGTGTAGTTCACAATTTCCTGATAATAAATATTACTTGAAGAATCCTGGTAATGAGTTGCAAAATATCCAACAAATATGAAACAATGAGGCTATTTTTAATAACATCGACATATTGTTTGTCAATATATTGCTATTATTATTGTTTAATTTGAGTTCGTTAATAATACATTCAATAGTTTCATGTGTTTTTTCACAAATATGAAAATCAAGTTTCTAAATTACAAAACACAATATATGTTTAAATATATAAATATACATATCATGTATGAATGAGGATGAAGATGGTGATAATTTATAAACAATATTTGGAGTACACCCGTTTATTTTGCAGTGCTAAAATCGCAGTTCCGTCGTTTCTCAGCATTTCATCTAGCAATGAAGGGTTAACCCAACAACAGTTGAAGAGCGATATACATGTATGTTTGTTTGTGTGTGTATACATTTTAAAAACTGAGAGAGAAAGAGGTATTTAAAGAGTAGACAGAGTACGTGTGTGTGTATGTACGGGTGCGTTCGAGTGTATGCGTGTGTGCGTGTGTGTGTGTGTGTGAGGGAGAGAGAGAGATAGTGTGGGCGAGGTAGACCTATCTAGTAAAAAGGGTGTCTCTGCAAAAATAACCTGATTCATCTTTCAGACCTGACGCAAAATTGTCTGTGCATTTTTCAAAGACAAATATCAGTATAAAACAGAATCAGAGCATATTTTCTTTAATACATTTATCCCAAAAAAACAGTATTTCTAAAATAATCATTAAAATTAGATGTTTTGGTAGAAGGAAACTATTCCATAAAAAATGAATTATTTCTTCTATTACATATTTTTTTATTTTGATTACCTAGATGCTAATATTAGTATTATTATTTAATTTTTTAATATTATTACTTCTATTAATACAAATGATAATGTTGTTATGATATTTAATTTAATATTTTCAGGGTGTATTTGGATGATTATTTTCAAGACGTGGACTAGGAAGGAAATACATCAAAGGAATTATATTTTACAATATTACGAAATAAATGAGTAAACAATGAGAAAACTTTTATCATTGAATATAAAAACCATGCGTTTAGTTGTTAGTAGGTAAAATTACCGTAAATACCACGAGCTAAGTAGTAAGTAACAAATAAAGTTTTACAATCATGAAGAGTAGCACTCATAAATAAACTGTTTTTAGCAACTTACTTGTACATTCAGATTTAAAAATCAATAGCAAAAATATAACAAGAAGTGAAACAAGCACATAATGAATTTTAAAATGACTGTGATGTTTTATAACTATTATTCAGAATTGAATAAATTAAAAGACGGAGTATTATAAAACAAGGATGTCGATTAGATTAGTGACTGAGCTTTTGCTTCTTGTTACGTGGATTTTCTTGCTACAGCACACACTCACACAAACGCTAAAAATGCACTCATACACACACACACACACACACACACACACACACACACATACACACCTATCGCTAGCCCACTATCAGTATAGTAAACATATTAATAATGGTGCTAACTTTATGTTATAATGAAAATATAAATAGAAAACGTACGAAAATACTTTACTTAAAATAAACTGATTGCTTCCCTCTACAGATAGTGAAGGCATTTCAAACTTTTATCCTCTATGGTTACATAGAACATACACTATCTTTTAAAAACGTTACATCCGAACAAGCTATTTGTAAGTAACAGCCTAAACGCATCAAAATATTTTTTAAAATATTTTTTACAATTTTGTTTCTTACAGATTTTGTTTTAGTATCTAGATGAATGCTCTAGGGCTTATTTTTGCATTATGATCAGCCAAAATTATTAAAAGTTCTGATTAGAAATTGTCTGGAGCTGGAACATAGCAATTAACCTACTTCAGTAACAACTAACTACGGCAGTAAGTTAGGTGAAACCTCCCGTTAAATGTTGATGAAATTAAACATTTAATCGGATTAAACTGTGACCTATTTCATCACAGAAGCAAGTCTTGGGTATAACAACAAGACGTTTTGAACGGGAATAGTAGTTTATAGAATTATTTTTGAAATTATAATTTTACGTGGCTTCAGAAATTCTTGCAGCAGTTAGTTTACGCGAAGGCGGGACGCAATCACTACAGAATGCGTATTTTCCAAGTATTACTTTTTAATTTTCATTCTCATTAAGCTGAAAATAATTGTCCTCCTTTGCACAGCATTGCTCTATCTAAGACAGTGAATATTGTTATTAGTTATATCTTAAAGGACTTTAGTAGAATAACATTATACATTTTTAATAAATTGGTTACACACATAAATCTTTGCTTATCAAACGTTTTTTTTATTAAAAGTCTTTAAATGTAACGACAGATCTTGAGTTTCAGTTTACGTTTTAGTAGTTTTGGAATTTTAGTCTTTAATTCACGTAATTCCCTTATAATTAATTAGTTCAATAACTGTATAAGTCTTTTGTTATGGAACAGAATTTTGTTCTTGTAGTTTGGATATAATTTGCTTTTTCTCTTAGCATAAGTTATGTAAAATGTTTCCTAGATACCAGTAAAATCGTTTAGCAAAAACTTAATCTGCTGAACAGTAACTCAAGAGTCGCGTATTTTCCCCATGGAGGTCTGAGTAGTTCCGTTTCTTTCTAATCTTTGCTATTCTTCAGCACTGATCGTGGTAATATTGCGTACGTGTCCGAGGAATCAGCTGTTAAAGTCTGACTCTCTATCTCATCCAAACTAGGATGCTTCCAAGAGGATTACGCAATCCACATTCACATACTTGCAAAGGCGTGGGCAGGCTGCCTACCTAACGCCTTAGGCCGGCCGCACACTGGATAAGGCAAGGCGCTGGGCGAAGGGATTTACATTGGTTTAAATAGAGCGCCGCACACTGTATCAGGCACAGCAAGGCGCGGCGATGCAGTGCTTTAAGCGCTTTGTACTACCTCGTCAATTTTCGTCTGACGGGCAAAAGGAATAGAACAAATCGTTCTGCGCATGCGCGGGGAGAGAGGAGATAGTGTTTGTTTTGTACTTTGGGGACAGATTTTATACTAAAAGAAAGTACTGTTTGGTTAAAGCGTTAAGGAAGAAGCTACCATTTGCAATAGATTGTAATTCAATTCCTTCTTTTTGCTCACAATCTCCTTATAAATCCGTATAGATTTTCAATCGGTAATAAAATACCCGTTTTATTCATAAAATCAAGTTCAAATACTAGTAAATTATTTTTAACCTATAGTGAATGGGATGGCAATTGATATTAATATATTTTTTAAAAATATTTATTCATTTCTTGTCCAAATAGCTCTAAAGTTAGTGACTCACAAAGAAATTAAAAGTTAATGTCAGCACATTCCAGCGTGACCGCCGACCGAAATAAAATACGCAGAAAAATCTGCTTCAGCTAGGCATATCGATGAGAAGTTTATTTTTCTGTATGTTTTGTCTATTGTATGACTATTTTGGGAGCTCGGACCTGGTGTAATAACTTTGGTTAGTTACTTAGTAATAAAGGTAGAGATGTCTTAACAACTTTATTGACATTAAAATAAATTGTGTCATATTAGTAATTTGTACTCAAATATATTTTAGAAGCAAAAGAATAATGGAACTGGGGATACCTAGCCGTGTCGTGCCATACTCTTCTACTAACTCTCGGGCGCAGCGAGGTAAGGCAGTCTACTGGCTGCCTATCTAACGTCTTAGTCTATAAAAATTATTTTTTTCAAACTGCAACATTTGTTTAATCTTTACTATCATTTTTATATTCTACTTATTATTCCTTGAAACTTGAGGATAAAACGAAGTATATATGTCACTCCCAAAGATAATAGAAACTTTAACTGCCGTAAAATATCCAACTCCGACATTTAATAAATTAGAAAAATAATCATTAAATAATTAAGTCGAGTTTAGGATCTATTTTCAAGGAATAATATATAGAATACACAACTGTTTCGTTTGATCCGTCAGTGTCTGTAACATAAAAATGTGAGTTTGTAGTCTTGTAAATACCTCCTAAATATTATTGATAGCAAAAAATTTCCAGCATGTGTATGTGGTTACCAAGAATATTTTGTATGAGTAACATCTAGTGCATTGTGATCCTATATGCCTAAAAATAGAAAACATTCCATAACAATAATTTGTACCCGATACAAAAGTGTGTGTAGATACTTCATATACATTCTATTGTACACATAAACTCTATTTTATATGACGTAGGGACAATAAAGTAGGTAAGCGATGGTTGATAAAGGTAGTTTACAAACTACATTCCATTCACTAACAACACCAAACCTAGATTTAGAAACGTCCAGGTACTAGGAGGGGAAGGGATCTTATTGGTTCAAATAGTATGTTTTAAACGACTATTAACTTTGTTGACTGAAACACATATAAAACCTAAATATCCCTCAAAAGTAGAGTGCAGTGACATGAAATTTAGGACCCCACAAACTGTAATAGGTCATCATTTCCCAGTTGGGGCCAGATTAAGTTAGTGCCTGTACGCTACAAGTACAGGAAAGATAATAAGACAAACTGACACAGCAAATATAAGCCCAAATTTATTTATCTCACTTCGGATTTCATTTCCTAAATTCACTTTAAAACTAAATTTAATGTAAGACAATCAAAGTAAAAATTTCTTTTATATTAATACGCTCATATATTTTAACATAGATGTCACTCCTGATTAATAATGTTGGTAAGTATATTGGTAAAAATTGTATTAATGTAAGTAAATAATAAACAGTAAATAAAAAGTCTGTGAGACTTAGCACCTGTGCTCCATCTCTTTGAAGAGGTTCCAGAAAAGCAGGATTAAAATAAGTAACAATTTAGTAAGCATACCTATTGTTCTATTATAGGCAATGTGAAAAAGACAGCAATAATACATAGTTTTAAAAACTTCTACTTTTTAGGCAGACTTGAAGTGAAAAAGGTAAAATACAAATCTTCGCATTTATTATATAGTTAACCTAGAACTAACAAACTAATGTTTATTGAGTCGTACAGTAATAAACAATATACAATAAAAGTATATTCAAATACAAAAATGTACGTATATACAATTTATAATAGGATACAAACGTTTCTTACTATTTCCCAATCCTTTTTAAAAATATATAATTATGATTAGATGTTATACTTAGCAAAACTATTATTTTTGAAACACAGTAGAAAGTTTTTCCACTATGGTAATTATTTTAAATGAGACAAAGAATATAAATTAATTAAATACTTAAATAAATTAAAGTTTCTTACTATGTGAAAAAATAATTTAAAACTATTCATTGTCTAAATTTTAAAGAGAAGATTGCTATAAATCATTGTCGGTTACGTAGCAACTTTTCTTAGAATATTGAAACACTGGTTTTAGTAATACATTAAATGAAGTGCACCATGTGCAACCGACGGAAGAAATTGAACTTGTTAGGCTATTAGATTATGGAACTATTTAATCCTCGCTAAAAGGCGTTCTATCATTTTACCAACCTAGAGTAGTTTCTATGATTTCACCAACGTAGAGTGAATTCTTACACAGGACTTATACACGATCACGTTAAGTAAAATATTCTTGGTCAGCGATAACAATTCTCATCACAAACACTACATTTAGATTTCAATGTGTTATAGAGCAAAACGACAGTTTTTGTAGAAACAGATAATATTAACACAGTCGTTTCAAATATATAATTGTATATTTTAATTTTAAAACTTTAAAGTACTAAGTCATTTTACAAGTAGAAGTTATAAAAATGTATGATAATATAATATATATTTCTATATCGCAAAAATAAATTTCTATTTTGGTTAAGTATTAAAGAGAAATTGTCTCAATACGTTGTAAAATCAGTTATAAATGTTAACTGAAGTTTGAATTTTTCTCAATATTAAACTTAAGCTTTAAAATATTTTAAGGGCGAAACAGAAAAAGTATTTTTCTAAAATGTATCTTTAACCAAAGGTTTTCTACCAAAAGTAACGAAATCGTATCCATTTTTTTGTTTAGTTTGTAAAAAGCTACGTTCCATTAAATTTTATTTTTGGAATTAAGTAAACGTTGTAAAATTAGGTATTTTAAATATACTATATTTGTTATTACTGTAACTATGAATATGACTAACTGTACATAAATGGAAATAAGGGTAGAAATTTTACGACGTAACGGAAAAACAGATTTTAATATTAGTATCATAAACGTATATGCCATTGAAGCTCTGCGTATCACCTACATTTTGTTTTACTTTATATTTTTCGTAATAAGTATCCTAAAATTTAGACAAATAATAAATATAACTAAAAATACTACTTTCAACAATAAAATAAAAACTGAAAATTATATTGTATAAACAATATTTTTGATAATAATATTTTTAAAATTTTTATTAAATACTTTAAATAAACTGAACTCTCATATGATTCCTAGACTCAAGTTTTATAACATTCCGGTATAATATTATACGAACTTCTCCTTTCCATCCTTTAAGCACTGCTGGTTTGCAGAAAAAAATAATTTCGGAACAAAAAATGAAAATAGATTTCTTCGAAAAAACCCAATCCAGAGATATTCAGACTAAATATACCAATTTTTGTATAGCTTTAATAATTTAAACTAAAATGAAAGTACAGGGTGAAAAACAAGCGTTATGACAGAAAGTGTTTTTCTTGGTGGAATAGCAAACAAAAAAGCAAGGAACCACTTCACTTAGACAAAATACAGAAACATATGTTAGGCTCAAATGTCATTGTAAAAGCTTATAAGTAATTTTAATTGAAACTTTATTAAAAGATACTAACACTGCCAAAATATAGAATAACAATTCTCGGAGATAACGCAGTAAAAACCACTGATTTCCGGCGATAAGGGCAATTTCTTTGAAGAAAATAAACCGTAACAAGGGCAATGGGAAATGGTGTCCCTGTGATAATTCTTTGTAACTTTGTTGTAATTGTCTCGTATTTCCAGCTTGATGGCAGGTGACGTTGACCCTTAACTAGTCAAGGTTATTGACAGGTCTCTAGTATTGCCCATTGTATACCTCTTGTAAAGTCAAATTGAAAAAGGATTGTCTATTTTATATATTAAAACTATTAGTTCCTTAAAATTATTAATTCCTTTTTTTGTTGAGCGCTAAGAAATACACTTGATAGTTTAGTTGGCTGGCTAACAATTTATAAATGTCAAGCAGTTTTTGGCATTATTAGGGCCTCAGTTCTGCCAAATCTCATGAACATTTTATTTATCTCTTAGTTAAGCTAGAGATGCAAAACACAACCGTGAAAAGTGTAATTACCTAGTGAAATTTGGTAACAAAGGAACAAATCTAAATGTAGTCGCAGAGATCTGGAGACTATCTGTCGGAAAATGCAGAATGGATGGAGTTACCAATAGCTGAATACAAATAAAAGTGAATAATACGATAGAACAAACAACCGATATGGTACAAAAATGACCAATAAATGCATTAAATGATTTAACTATATTTTTCAAAGAGTGGGGCATGGAATACAGGAAAGCGGAAACACCACAGGTTAAAACATATTTTCGAGGGTGATATAATGTAGATGAAACCTGATAATAGAAAATCATAGTACCTTGTGAACTCAGATGCCAACGTGCCTAAACTTTTTAAAAATTTTACTTGTCTAAAATAATAAAATCTTTATTTACTATGTTCTCTAAAATTATAATTTACATATTAGCGTATAATCTAAACAATAAATGTATCTTAATACATAGAGGAAATATTATATAATATCTTATGTAAAATATAATGACACTAGTAAATCAATTCATAGGGCTACTTGAAATCCCAAATATGTTTATTGTACATTACATAGTTACTTTTGAACCAGATTCCTTATAGATTGCGTTGGGATTTAGGAAAATTATCAATATTTATCTTGAAACGTACTGTGAAACCTGCTATTTACTCTAATATAATCCTAATATGTTACAACTTAATTTATTATAAATTAAATCCCTTGAAAAGACGTGGACAGTGAAAATAGTCTCTCCTTTTATATTTACTGGTTTTTATATTAATAACTTATATCTGATAGTATTATCTTCAAATTATAATTAAGTGAAAATAATGTATTTAATATAATGTTTAAAAAATTTCTTTTTATCTATATAAGTTAGTTTTCTCTTCAACTAGATAACCTGTTACATTTTTTTATGTACTAACATTTCATGCACAACGAGTCTGTTCTACATAACTAAACTAATTTAATGTAAACCCCGGAAATACAATCTCGACTCTCTTAGAATTCAGTCAGCATTGAGTTTTTACAATGATATTTATTTGTACGAGTAATACAAAATTTCCGCTCTATCTAAATCTATGTTTAAAGTTTTGTTTATTTATTATCCTAAATAACGCCTTGGCTTGTTCCACGGAACTCTCTTCTTGCTCCTGCGAAATGCTTTTTCTGACTTTGCTTTATAGTGATAGTGGCTGGTTGTTGACGGATAGATTTAGAGGTTTTTGTGTTCGTAATTTATATTTAAGTTTTGCACTTGGTTGTTTGGTGCTTAGCAATGTTATAAATTTGACTGTTGGTTGGACAGATTTGGTTTGATTTGGATATTTATGAGGAGTGGCTTTTATGTGTTAAACCTTTATCTGTTTGTTTCTCTAAATTTATATTTACAGTTTTATGATGCAGAGATTAAATAGGGCATAAGTCATAGATTTCCTATCCAGCCCTGCATTAACTTCGCATTTCCTAGACGCAGAGCAATGCTTAATTTCCATACATAAGTCAACTGCTAAGGGATATTAGGGAAGAAGGTAGTCGAGCTCGTGTTTAATTTATTGTAGGGTTGGAGACACAGAGCCCTTAGTTTTAACATAATCAATTTGAAACTTAATTGCTTCTACCACGAGAAAATGCATTTAGGCGTGTTCTCTTCTGCTATGACAGTTTCTGTTATTATTGGCTAAATATTCTTATTACAATCTTTTCTAATTTTATTCTCTCTATTATTTTTTTATTAATTACATCTTGATGTGTCACATTTCATATAATATATAACATTAAAAGATAAAATTTATATAAAAACTACTTTAGAAAATGTTAAACTATTTAAATATAACCGAAAAAATATTCCATTTTATAAAGTTGTTGTATATATAAAGTTACTGGATATTAATATTTTAGGGAAATATTATAAAATCAGCTATTAAAATCCAAAAAAATATCGATATTTCTTCAGGATATTAGTTAATTGTAAAAGGGTTACCCTCCTTCAACCTTCTCACATTTATGTTCCTGTATTTTATTTTTAATATTGTTTACTAGCCTGTGTGAGTATTGGTAATAATTAACTATTATTAATATAATTTTTTCATTATTTCACTACTCAGTTTTACTCCCTCCTAAATCTTACAATTTTGTACTATTTCAGATTTTTTTAAAGTTTACACAATGCTTGCTATATTATTAAAAAGCCTTTTACTATCTGCACAGAGCCCTAATATTCCACTTTACTACACTTACTGTTTCTTTACAACCGATTTCTCCCTTAAATACTCAGTACTTACCGCTTACTTAAGCTAAATGATCTATGAGAGAATACAGGGTTTCTAATGACCGAAACCAGAATCATACCAGCCAAGATCTAGAAAAAATCCAAGATTACGAACAACCAAATAGCGGAGTGTTTCTGCAGTTAGATAACATTCTGGAGAGAGGATGTGTTATTGGTCTAGTATAGTTGAACAACTTTAGATAGGAAACTTTAAACTATACATTGTTAGGTGATGAAAACTTACAACAGCTAGAAACAATTAAAACCTACTAACATTTTTTTATTTACAAGTAGCTTGCATTCATCCCAAAAATATAAACTATTTTGTATTAATTTACATGTTGCAATAATATTTAAATTTTTAAATGGTAATATGAATAATTTTCCACTCCTCTCTTTTACCAAAATTTACCAATTTTGAACATAATCATTTATCCAAGTTACTGTAAATTCTATTGTTTTCCCCTGGCTTTGATACATAGTTATTTATCAACAAAACATATTAATCATTTAGTTAACCTTCTTATACAGAAACCAGAAAATATTTTACTTATAAAAAAAGTTTATATAAAATTTTAAATAAGATACATACATAAATGTTATACAACATATAAGTCTCATTTATAAAGTACTTTATATTTCTTTCATTACAGTATTATAATTTTTATTAAATCTTCTTATTCCGCCACGATGATAATTTTTCATACAATTAACAGATTTCCTAACTCAATGGTTTCTTAACTGTATACCCTTACTTTAATTATATACTATTTTTAAACATTTGAGTACTTATTTCTGCCTTACCTGACATTATCATATTTTTATTCTCAAAACTATACTAACGCGTCGACAAAGATAAAATATTATAATATTAGAAAATATCATTTAAATGTATATAAACATTCCTATTAGAAGTGATAACATCACTTAGTATCTTAAGTTTATTAATATTAATTTTGAAATATTTCACTTTCCATTTAACTCTAACACAATGACATAACAGATATAAATATCTCTTAAGCATACATAATAAGTATCATCGTAACACATTTATAAATGAATACCTTTCTCTTAATGGCGTAACAAAAATTCCAACTACTAGTAATACATTGACGTATACTTAATTAAAATGTGCTGTTGAAAAATATTTATAAAAAATTATTATTGGTGAAAGTTATCGCTTCAAGATATCGTCTAACCTACTTTCGACAATGGTTTTATATTTTTCTCCATGTGACGTCATCATCGGTTTTTAATAGCAAGTACTTTCTTTTTACCCTCCCTCCCACATGTAATAGGACAACGAGCCTTCCCCTCTCCATCACCATCTATCGTCCCTTTCATCTGACCTTGAACTAATCTACTTATATTTTACCAAAAATGTTTGAAAATTTATTCTTATCAGACTTTTATTGTTGTTGATCTAATTAAAATTTCACATATTGTACTATGTTATTCAGTTGATTTCTTTAACTCAAAATCGCATTTTCTTGTGGAACAATTAAGCATTTTATTGATTGTTTCCCTTGATTAAGGTTTTTATACATTTCCAAGTGTAATCACTGATCAGTAACTGACCATAAACTGTTTATATTGGTTTTCCTGCCATCACCTTATATTTTCGCGATTTTTGATGTTATTTTTTTCAATTCCAAATTAAATACATTAAAACTTAGCTATACAATAATTAAACTCTTGTGGTTTTTTAAACTGTAGCTGCAACATATAAATTTATAATTTTATTTGTGTTTTTATAATTTTATAAACCCTTTATTAAAATAAATCAATCATAATCAAGTTCTTAATTTAAAAGTTTTACCCTTTTAATGTTCAACACATTCAAAAGCCCCAAGTACTCTACGTTTACCCGTGTGTAGAGTGGATTTATTGTTTGTTTAGTTCATCCTAATTACTCAGATTGCATACTGAACTGAGATTTTTTTTCTCTTTACTGTTTAAACCTAATTTTAAAGACTTCCCTTACACGCGTCATAAAAAATTTCACTCGAAAGAATAATTGGATACATTTTCTCAGCCAATATTATAAACAGTATGGGAAGCCTATGTATTCGACCAAACTAGGTTACAAGAGTGACACATTTACAACATAGAAATTGTATTAACCTATCTATCACGGGGAGACAGTATGAGGGGTTTGCAAGGTGCTTCAGGTTGGGTCATGTATCGAAAGTTTGTAAGTTGGTTGTGGTGTGTGTTAGGTGTAGGGAGGATGCCCATCATATCCGTGAGTGTGGAGCTCATGAAGAAGGATGCGCTAACTGTAGGAGGATGAGGTATAGGAAGGGGTAGCATGCTGCGGGTTAGCTGAGTGTGTGGTTACAAGTTGATGAGGCGGAGTACATCTGAGTTAATTAATTATAATTAGGATAGAGCATCTTGATAGGTCCATAGGAAAAAGGAGGTGAGTGAGGGGATCATGAAAGAGAGGGGAAAGGGTGAATGGATTGGAGTGACTGACGTCTGTGTGGGTCTCGCAAAACTAGACGATCTGGAGTGTGACACATTGTGCCTCCGTGTCGCATGAAAAAGAGCGAAATCCGTAGGAGGCCACCCATACGGGGCAGTCGACGGGCCGGTGACCAGTCAAGGCCTTATAGGGTCACGGCCATACTGGTACCACGGGTTCGTGAGGGCCCACCATAGCTAATCCGGCTATGGTCTTACGAGTAGAGGAAGGCGTCATGGTGGTAGTGGATATGGTCATGGTTGTAGTCCCATTCAATATATCTGTGTGGAGTCGATTGAGAATCGAAATAATCATTAGCAATCGACTACTTTTAAGTCACAAGACTACTTTCACGTGATCTTCAATTAGTGTACTTTATAATTATGTTTATAAATTGTAATTGGATTCGTTTATTCATTCGTAATTGGGTTTCTTTCTAATTATTTTCATATAATTTTTCATTTGGGAATATATGTCGTTTGATAATGGAGTCTATATGCATATAATGTAACTATACATTTATACAGACTCATAAGCAATAAGCTTATTATATAATATGTATATTTTCATTACATATTTTTACTTTACCCTACATAAAATCTATTGGAATTATTAGTGTTTTTGTATTAATAAAATATTTGACGCTTACCGTATTACCCTAATTATAATAGCATTGCTTTATAACTCGAATTCCAGCAGTAGTCGTATATGCTATATATTTTAATTTGCAACTTTCAACAATTTATTTTAGCATTTGCTTGAATGCTACAAATTTTACTATGTTTTTATTAATTTTTTTAATTGGATTTTTTCTTTGTAATACAATATACTAATTATTTTTCTTTCATAAGTATTATTTAACTATAAAGAATAGCTTGGTTAAAACAAAACACACATTATGATTCTTCGAGTGATTTATACTTCCTATATTCTAGTTTGATACTTCTACATTATTTTTCTAACACGTAACAACCGATTTATGTGTACAAAGTTTCACATCATATAAAAACATCTGTGGTATTGAATTTCTTCTGTTGCGGGGATAATAGGTGCAAATTAAAGCAGATCATAAATCAGAAGTCACTATGTTTTTTGTACTTAGGTATTCAATTATTCCTAAACCCCAGGAGAAAAAACTGGCGAACCTTTTAATGAATTAACAATTCAATGTTTAAAATATCCATAAATCTTTTGGATATATTATCATAATAACTGTACGGAGGACTCATTGTCAGATAAATTAAATAATATTATTGCAGTTTACTGTAAATTGTCAAGAGTCAAATAGAAAGAGCCTAAAGTATTTGTCTATAAGTAATATTTTTCTATAAACATTCAGTAAATATAAAATTATTGAGTTTTATTTTTAACTTACCACAATATTTGACTCGGCAGAGAAATTTTGTCATGGAGTTCCTCTTTAACTCCGTTATGCAATAAATCACAGAACGGCATTCTTGTTGACATGACGTCATTTGCCTTGTGACGACACTATCTGTTCTGCCAAGCCTGTGCCAATCTATTACCTGTGAAAAATGTGACGTAAACAAAATACCCTCCTCCTGTAGCAATAACCTCGTAAAGTTAACAAAGATTTTTGTAGCAAGTATATTATAACGAATTATTACATTTATTGCTAATATTAGCTGTTATGTAAGTACGTTTATGATTCATAACCCATTCATTTTATAAAAAAAACCAGTATACAAATATAGAGAAATAGGAATTACAAGAGTTTTTCAAATAACAAAATTTACTTATTTTAATTTTACTTATGTACTGGGGAAATAAAAATACCTACATGTTTGCGATAAATATACTGTAAATTGTTAAAGACGTCATTTTTTGTTATTTTTATTAAAGGGTAAAATACAGAGGTTTATTCTCACATGTGTAATTATGTAAATCTTTTCTACTTAGAAGTTAAAAAAATATAGACGTAAACATTGGTGTGATAAGTATGTATAATATAAAAACATTACTATAATCATGAAGTAATAAAAATACAGTTATTGTTGATCACCTGTAAAATGACATATAGCCTACATTGGTTAGGGAGAATTAATAAATGATTATATAATTTAGCTTAAATGTAATTTAAAAATTCTTTTGTATTGTATTATATTGTATTTTACACCTCTACTTGGTATTGTATTTCATTACATCGTACCGTACCAAGTCGAATAATATTGTAATGTATTGCTTTTCAAGCATTGGAATAAATTGCATTGCTTGATATCACATTGCACTTTATTGCTTTTTTGATAATGAATTTTATTGTACTATATTACATTATAATAAATTATATTTCAATATATTGCATCCTATTATATTGATTATTATGTACTAATTACAATATGATAACTTAAATTATACTATAATAGATTGCATTATGTTATATCCTAAACGATAAATATACAAATTTAAAAAAATAATATTTCAATATTTAAAAAAAATGGTTACTATTAGTTTTATGAAAATGTTATCTGGAACCGTTAACTAAAACTTACTGGTTAAGTAGGTTCGATTTATTCGCATACATTTTAACAAGGGGAACATCTCTGTCACATGATATTCTAATATGTCCACATAGAAATAATGTATTATGATATTATGGAACATAATATTTTCATTATTAATTGTAAACTGTCTAAGCAGTTTATTTATAATTAGAAAAGACACCCGAAGCAGTTTCACCCGATAAGTCGAATATTAGGACGATAGATACAGAAACCCCTCCTGTGAAAGCTACGTAACACATTCAATGCTAAAACCTTAACAATAAAATATGTAATATGCAAAAAATCATTCATTGAAAGCCCTAGCTTTAGGATGTTAGTAAACGCTTGTATTTCCTTTCTGTTTAGGTAATAAGACGCGCACATGTTGCCCCTACACGTGCGGCTCTGGAACCCATTCTTGCCTCACGAACGTTCATCTGATACTATAATACTTTGTAATGACTTTATTCAGTACGTAGCTCATTTTCATCTAATTACTATAATTCTCTTGCCAATATGATATATTTATATTATAGAGATACACTTATCCTATCTCTAGAGTTTTGAATCTGCACACAAGCTGTTTGTTACACTTAATGTTGTAAGACTTATACTAAATCATTGTTTAGTCTAATATCTATATTCAAACAGTACAACGCACTATATACTACTGACCAATATAAGTTATTCTCTTATTTCATTTTGTGAACCGTTTAAACTCCTCTAGAAAATTTTTATAAAAGTAAGAAGTTTTGACTTTCTTTCCTTGTTTGAAAGGAGGCTGGCAGCCTATCCTACACTGATATCTCTAAACTTTGTGACTGGAGTCCCGTTGCTGCTACCTGGCTTTTCTGAGCTGAGCCTCCAACCACTTCTGCGTTGAACTTGCCAGCCTCCGCTGTGTTGAGACAGGCAGCCTCTCCTGCGCTGAGAAGGGGACTGATTCAACTCTGTTAATGTTTTAATTTCAAAATGTCAATATACTGCCATTTGTCCAGCGCGATGAATTTCCTCCATGAAGTCTATAAATTTTATAATCAGTAACGGCCTTCTTTGAAGCTCCCTCTCTTACCCACGAACGTGACCATATCGTTCCCAAACTCTGTGTAAATATATCACACAGTTCTTTCTTCCCTCCATTTCTCAATCCTTGCCTAATCTTGGAACCGTTAAACTTTTTTTGCATATATACATTCACAAGTCTTGATATCAATAAAAGATATTTACTTTTAAAATACAAACGAATTAGAGGAAAAGTACAATACCTCAAGGCTGACGAAGATGGCAAACTAGTTTTCGAAACGTCACAGTTATTTTGAAAATAAATACTATTTACCTATATATCAATCGTAGACAATGTATACCAGTTTCATAATCGTCTAACTAATAATATAATCATTTAGTTAATTAATTAAATCATTATATTAATTAATTATCATTTAATTAATTAAATAGAAAATAAGAAAATATTTAATCAGCATTTAGTAATGAATTATTAAATTTATTTAAGTTTATTTTAAACAAATTTTATTTCAAGAACACAAAAGTATATTAGATACGAATAGACTAAATTCTATGTGTAAAAAATCTATAATATATATATCTGTGTAAAGTTTTATAAAAGAAACTTCGAAATAATAAACTCTTTCGTCATTTTAAAACAATTCTGGTATGAAGAAACTGTAATGGTAATAATTAGACCTACACATTTTACGACTATGCCGACAATCGTATAAAATCTAACATTGATTTTTAATCTTTATTATAGAATGATATTTTATATTACATTTAAGACCTTATAATACCTTCAGCAACAGCTTGAGATTTCTAAATAACTAATGCAAGCATATTTAATTCATTAACGTCTTATTTATTCAAACTCATTATTCTGAGTTACAACATATGCTTTCAAATACGTTTATGATGATTCAATGCTAATTTTTAATTTAATAAGATATACAAGTTTCACTATGTATAAATGGCGTACTCTTTAAGCATTATTATAACACTAAGGTATTATTAAAGACTTCTGTTTGGTCGGAAATATATTATAAAAAAAGCTTTGTTGTTTGTATATATTTGAATGTTTCTTCAGATCCTGCTATTGCCGATAAATATAACTCATGACATTTATTATATTGATATAGTCGAAATTCATTATGTCCTATGAATTTTTATAATGCATACCATAATAATAAGGAAATTATTGAAACCCATCAAATATAATGCTAAATTAAAAATTAGTTATTAAAATGAAAACTAAGAGCTTTGCTACATTCATTCAAAAGATATGAGTGACATCTAACATTTTATTTAACAAATTCAAAAATAATTTTCTGACTGCAAAGTAAAGCAATGAAGAGAAGAAAATGCGTACTTGTTGCACTAACTATTTACACATCGTCTCAATGAAACGAAGAAAAACGATAGGTGTACAGTAGTAATAAGCTCACTCGAATGGTCTTACATGTCTGAAAAAGAATTTCCATTCAATTGAAGTGACACTTTGAGAGCCTTAAATCTTAACCAAATGATGTCAATTACGATATTTAAATCGACAGACTCCTATTGACTAGTTTATTCGCTGATGTTTCGTTAAAAAAAGTGCTACCGACTGAATAATAGATACTTGTTTCTTTATTTATAATTATACAATCCTATAGATAAAAAAAACTTTGTATAAATCTATTACTATGACATTTTAAGAATGTATAGGTTTCGTCATACTCCTATTTCCAATAATTCTATGTACCGTAATACTGGTTGAGATAATATTTCCACAAGTTCTTTTTTTTATGAAAACAGCTAACCGTTAGAAATGCGCTGGAAGTTTGCGCAGAAGATCAGGAATTCGCAACGTGAAATCTAAACTCTCTCTCCCCGGTTGGTCTTCGAACCGAAAGGACGTCGTAAAATGAGGCGTATCAAGGACAAATTTTATTTTTAACAGTTTCGATTTAATTTAATTTAACTATGTTAAGAAGTGCCTAAAACTTTCCTTTATTATTTTTAAAAAACGTTTCATCACTGATTAGTCGACTTCTGGCGAGCATCCTAGCCAACACGTATCCAAAATGAATAATGGCAAGGCCTGATCAAGGAACCATGCTGTACAACATCCAGTTTCCGATAAGTTATTAATTTTATGCAAGGCGATATGAAATCAAAATTTAACTTTCAAAATTTAACTCGGGATGGCAAAATAGAGCAAGTTTTCATATTTTAATAATTTAGGACGTTATGATTAATCCATGGCATGCAATAACAAAGTTTCAACTGTTAGATAAATTAATTTGAAGTGTATTTTATTTTATATAGAAGCAATCTCTTTGTGAATATCATATGTCAATGCCATAAAATTAAAATAATGAAAATATTTGTGTAAATTCTTAACATGTTAAACAAATGTAAACACTAGATCTAAAACAGTGTAAATGTTTCCCAATGTATTTTCTTTTTTTATCTTTTGTGTTAATTTTGTACAATTAAAATTTTATATTTTTATTTTGAAACAATTGGTAAATTTATTGATTGAACCCTTCTCAAGTTCAATTTAGGAATGCTCTTGACTTTGCAGGTCACTTTAATAATAATGTAACAGATAACTCCAATATTCAACACTTAAATTCCTTAAAAATTTATTAAATGTGTTACAGTGAGTATCCGCCACAACCGTATGTGAGCAGTGAATAAGCATTTTAAGAAAACTCACAGCAAATGTTTAGTGAAAGCAAAGGTAGAAACACTGAGCTGAGCTCTGTGAACTCGAAACTTATTTAAGTTTGCTTAAATATTTGGATATTTTGGAGATACATTGTACCTATGAGCATCGTGTGCGCATTAATAAGCATACTTTCTGGCCTAAATGTCAGGGCATTTGATGTTAGATAAATGAATTAGGTCTTCCCCAGTTAAGTATAATTCAGGTTCAAAGCTTTTATTCTCTAAAGTTGACATAAAGACGTAATATCAACTCCTTTCAGCCCAGGTATTCACGGTGAATTCTAAGACATGTTTTCTTGAAGCTTAATTATGACATACATATGTATAAATTGTATAAGCCACAAGGAAATATTAGAGTAAATATTCGTTTACTTAGCAACTAAAAGAATTATTAATATTTTAGTTTCTGGTGATTATTCCCAATGTTTTATTCGAAAATTTCTAAAATTGTTAACAAATACGTTCCTAACCGTGAATCGGTTTCATGTGGTTAGAAATTAAATTTTTAAATTCTCGAAAACTACTCCCATGTTTTACGGAGTAAATACTCTCTCTCTCTCTCTCTCTCTTTCTCTCTCTTTCTCTCTCTCTCTATTTCTCTCTCTCTCTCTCTCTGTATTTATTTCATATGCACATCAACGAAAGAAGTATATTTTTATTTTGTGAGGTTGACTTATTTACAGCCTAATATAAAATTGTATATATTTATAAAGAAATAAAGCGACAACGCTTTCTTTGCTCCGTTAAAAAAAAGAAACTTGTTATGATTTAATGAAATCTGCGACGTTGTTTTTATTATTTGTATTTTATATTACTTTCTGTATTATATATTGTAGAAACTTAAAATATATACATTAGAGAAAACTATGTGTACGAAATATATGACTAAATTTCCTACTATATATAAAAGTACATTTTGTTATTAAATGACCTTACTTGTTAATTCCCTAAATGTTCATTTAACATCATAATTTTTTCAACGTAAATATTTATAATAACGGAATAAAGAAATAAGGTGTCCCATTCAAACTTTTGCGGTTTATGTTGTTATATAGAATATTACAATACACTATTAATGTATTTAAATAATTGAACTATTAAAGACTTTTATACTCAAACTGGGTGCACCCTGGGTGCCAGATTAGTGTTGCATGGATTAGAAATGGGGGACAAAACAAAGCATTCGTTCCATAGAAGTTTAATTTTGCTATTCTTCAGACACTATGTCAATACAGAACTAAGGCTGTAACATTTGTTGATAGAACCCTTGCCAGGATCATCTAATAAGAAATGTTTACCCAGTTCCTCCTGGAGCATCCAAGTAGAAGTTCCCTCAACTCCGCCATTTTCCATTTGCTTTATGCGATTATAAATGGCTTTATTAATTGATTTGAAATATGACTGAAGAATATTATGGCCTACAGAAGGTAATCGCAGAGAAGGTAGTTGCTCCTTTGTCACACTCATCATTCTTTACCACCTTTCTTCTTCTAATTTTTCACAAACCACAGCCATACATACTTGTCGTGATATATATGTATATATATATATATATATATATATATATATATATATATATATATATATGGAAGCAATGACTGAGGTAGATTGTATGTTATGTAAGGTTTGAGATTAATCGTTGAACAACGTTTGTGAAGTTTTTGAAGCGCACAGAAACCATCCTAACATTTTTATGTATAAAGATTAGAGCTTAGTGAGAACAAATCACCAAATGTAAATATTAAAGATTATCAGAACTTTAAATTTTGTAAATTTGTGAAAATTTACTGAAACAGAACGTTTTTGATCGCTATGTGGCGATCTTCATCAGTGTGGTCTCTGAAAGGACACTGATGAAGATCGCCACATAGCGATCGAAAATGTTCTGTCTCAGTAAGTTTTCACAAATTTACAAAATTTATAGTTCCTATAGTCATTCACCGAACGTAATGGACTACAAAATTCAACAAATTAAAAGATTGTTAGGCGATTTCACCCTCTGAAAATATTATTTCTTCAAGAATGTTATTCATTAACATTACGTAGTTGAATCCTTTATATTATTTAAGCGACATCCACATTTGTACATGGCAATGTATTATGTGTAATTGTATTGCCACAAATGGATATTCCATTAAACACCGGAATATTTTTTCAGTAGCTTTCGCCCAACTATTGTGGGATAGCTCTATATTGCCACAGGATTTAGGCTAACAGGGTTTAGTGATTTAGAGGGTTGATTAAACTCTAACTTGCAATCCTATCTACAAAGAAAAAGGCAAAATATGAGAACCACAGATGAGGTTGATCAACTACATATTCAAGGAAAAATATATGATTATGAAATTTCCAAATTTTCCAAAGAATTACACAAACAAAACGTCTTGGAAAATAAATTTATTTTTTGTCCGACTCACCAAAGAAGTTACGAGAAACTTGTAGTAATTTAAAGGTTTTGATAAGGTTCAGAACTCACTTAAGTGTTGCTCTTTGACCTGTACAAGGTACAGCCAAGTTACCGATAGAAATTACACAAGTAAATTACATTAGTACCTTACAAGGTTAAAGGCGCGACTTTAATTATTAGGCTTACGTTTCGATATATATATTTCCTCCGTATTTAAAATACACCTAATAGCTGTATAATTTTTTACAAATATTTTATACTTCTCATGTACAACGAAAACTTATAAAGACTTAAATATAATTTAACACCTCAGTACTGTGGTTAAACAAAAATTACTCTACCTTTTTTTACTTTAAATATATAGCCTAATATTTTTTGCAGTTTTTCCGCTATTAACGACTATTAGTAGCGCTGAGGGATTAGAAAATATGTAACAAAAAATGTTTGCTCTAGAAATTTGTCGCATTTTATAAAAGCATTATGCATATATTTCTCTCCTATGATTTTAATTACTTTTATCGATAAGTAACATATGTAAGGTCTTAATTATATGAAAATTAGTTTTTTATTTCATTAAAAGTTTAAAATTAAATAATGTATTTGAAAAAATATTCATATATAAATATAACTAACAAACACATTATTCAATTTCCCATTTTTTTAAGAAATGTAATACATGATTCAATAGAGAAAAATAGTATTTGCAGTTTAAATACATTAGAATACTTTCTCATAGCTGCTTAGAAATGACAATCCCTGAACCGACATTAGTAACGGTAAGTTTCATCCGACATTAGTAACGGTAAGTTTCATCCGGCATTAGTAACGGTAAGTTTCATCCGGCATTAGTAACGGTAAGTTTCATCCGACATTAGTAACGGTAAGTTTCATCCGGCATTAGTAACGGTAAGTTTCATCCGACATTAGTAACGGTAAGTTTCATCCGACATTAGTAACGGTAAGTTTCATCCGACATTAGTAACGGCAAGTTTCATCCGACATTAGTAACGGTAAGTTTCATCCGGCATTAGTAACGGTAAGTTTCATCCGACATTAGTAACGGTAAGTTTCATCCGACATTAGTAACGGTAAGTTTCATCCGGCATTAGTAACGGTAAGTTTCATCCGACAATAGTAACGGTAAGTTTCATCCGACATTAGTAACGGTAAGTTTCATCCGACATTAGTAACGGTAAGTTTCATCCGGCATTAGTAACGGTAAGTTTCATCCGACATTAGTAACGGTAAGTTTCATCCGGCATTAGTAACGGTAAGTTTCATCCGACATTAGTAACGGTAAGTTTCATCCGACATTAGTAACGGTAAGTTTCATCCGACATTAGTAACGGTAAGTTTCATCCGACATTAGTAACGGTAAGTTTCATCCGGCATTAGTAACGGTAAGTTTCATCCGACATTAGTAACGGTAAGTTTCATCCGACATTAGTAACGGTAAGTTTCATCCGGCATTAGTAACGGTTAGTTTCCTGCATTAATTAAAGTTGAATAATAAGGTTTCGATGTTACCTATTGGTTCACAGAACTGAATGGGGTATTTATCAGCGTCATACTGACATCATAATACTTTACTCCCTACATTTACTCGACGTGACTATACCAAAATTAAAAAGTGTTAAACGTTTAATATACTTGAGAGTAAGATACATGACACCCGCAAGGCAATATGTTTTTGTCCTCTCCTAGGATACCTACATTTTCATAAAGTTTTTTTTACAAGAGAAACTACTGTTACTACTGTTATAACTGTTACTACTGTTAATACTGTCACTACTGTTATTAGTGTTACTACTGTTATTACGGTTACTACTGTTACTACTATTACTACTATTATTACTGTTATTACTGTTACTACTGTTATTACTGTGACTACTGTTACTACTGTTATTACTGTTACTACTGTTATTACTTTTACTACTGTTATTACTGTGTCAACTGTTATTACTGTTACTATTGTTATTACAGTTACTACTGTTATTACTGTGACTACTGTTAGTACTGTTATTACTGTTGCTACTGTTATTGCTGTTACTACTGTTATTACGGTTACTACTGTGACTACTGTTATTACTGTTACTACTGTTATTACTGTGACTACTGTTATTACTGTGACTACTGTTATTACTGTTACTACTGTTATTACGGTTACTACTGTGACAACTGTTATTACTGTTACTACTGTTATTACTGTTACTACTGTTATTACTGTGACTACTGTTACTACTGTTATTACTGTTACTACTGTTATTACTTTTACTACTGTTATTACTGTGTCAACTGTTATTACTGTTACTATTGTTATTACAGTTACTACTGTTATTACTGTGACTACTGTTAGTACTGTTATTACTGTTGCTACTGTTATTGCTGTTACTACTGTTATTACGGTTACTACTGTGACTACTGTTATTACTGTTACTACTGTTATTACTGTGACTACTGTTATTACTGTGACTACTGTTATTACTGTTACTACTGTTATTACGGTTACTACTGTGACAACTGTTATTACTGTTACTACTGTTATTACTGTTACTACTGTCATTACTGTGACTACTGTTATTACTGTTACTACTGTTATTACTGTTACTACTGTTATTACGGTTACTATTGTGACTACTGTTATTACTGTTACTACTGTTATTATTGTGACTACTGTTATTACTGTTACTACTGTTATTACTGTTACTACTGTTATTACGGTTACTACTGTTGCTACTGTTATTACTGTTACTACTGTTATTACTGTTACTACTGTTATTACCGTTACTACTGTTATTACGGTTACTACTGTTATTACTGTTACTACTGTTATTATGGTTACTACTGTTATTACTGTGACTACTGTTATTACTGTTACTACTGTTATTACTGTTACTACTGTTATTACGGTTATTACTGTTATTACTGTTACTACTGTTAATACTGTTACTACTGTTATTACTTTTACTACCGTTACTACTGTTTTTACTGTTACTACTGTTATTACGGTTACTACTGTTACTACAGTTATTACGGTTACTACTGTTATTACTGTTACTACTGTTATTACTGTTACTACTGTTAATACTGTTACTACAGTTATTACGGTTACTACTGTTACTACTGTTATTACAGTTACTACTGTTACTACTGTAATTACTGTTACTACTGTAGTTACTGTTACTACTGTTACTACTGTTATTACTATTACTACTATTATTACTGTTATTACTGTTACTACTGTTACTACTGCTACTATTGTTTCAAACATTGAGGTTTATAATTGTGGGCTATATTTTTTAGTGTTGTTAGTATTACAGACACACTGTCATTTTTTTTTTTTTTGAAAGTACGAGGTAATATTTTGAAGGAAAATCCATAACTCACACCCTGTTATTTTTTAGGCGTTTTGTTGTTTTATTCAAAGGAATGACATATAAAACATACTTTTTCAACATGTAGAAATATTCCTAACCGTGTCAATGAATTTTCTAAAATTATTTTTATTTTATGTTTTATTTAGCAAACAATTACTTTTTTGTACTTGCTTTTCCTCCAAGTATGGAAATGTGTAAAAATAATAAAATACAAAATAAATATTTCGATCATGTTGAGAAAATAAATTAACTGTAACAAATTTACTCAATGTTGAAATAATCAAAATAAGTTATTATTACGTTGTTTTAACGTAAATCGTAAATAGTTTTGAAATAGCCATTTGGAAAATACAATTGTACAATATATCTAGCCTCATAAAATGTATTTTAAAACCATGTAAAAAATTATCATTTTTTATATAGAGGGTTTTATATGCTAATAGATAAACTGTTGTACAAAGTGCATATATTTAAAAGATTATTATTTATAATAAGTAAAGTAACTACAAAATTAAATTCATTGATCTGTTTTTATCAACTGTTTTTTTAATGAGTAAAGCAACAGTCTAGACTTTTTTCACTTTCAACCCAGGAGTTATTGACCTATACTTAAAGTGATTAATAGGTAATACATCAATTTATCTGAATTAAGTATTCCTTCGATAAATATTATAATGAAATACGTTTGGTTGTTAAAATAATTTGATTAAAAATTTAAAAAATCTGCTTTTTCCTAGTTATAAATTTAATTTTTTAAATGTGGCATTCATTTATTAAAGATGATGTGTTAATCTTTCACATTTGGCACTTGTACAACTATAATGCAATGCGTTTACTTTACCAGTTACATAATTCAATTTTTTTAAAAATATATCGAATATGTGTTATAAATACATATTTCACACTCATATTTCAAATATGTTTTTGAAATAGGATAACTAAGGAATAGCAGTGCCCTAATATTACTACTAGGCAATGCACGTAAGAGATGACACTCATAAAGAAGAAAAAAACAAATAGTTTAAAACATTAAAAAATAATGAATACCATATTACTTCTAATTATCACGGGGGGTGAAGTTGATCGCCTGCACGTGGTGCCCCCTGCTCTCGACTGAACGATCAACACAAAGTTCAACTTGAAGCTCGCTGACCAGATACTAGACAACCTTAACCAAATGACATCATTGTCTGCAAACGGCCCTTCTCAGGGCACTGACATGAGCCTCCGAATATTATATTGGAACGCAGGGGGCCTTAATGATACTAAATTTTTCTAATTTAAACGAAACGTCGTAAAACTCGACGTGGACGCATTTTTTATAGCAGAAGCAGGAGCTGCGACCGAATTCTACAAACTTTTAAATTATACAAGCTATACTCTACCACGATTAAGACAAGTGGCTTCAGGTATTTTGATTGGGGTTAGAAGTACACTCCGAACTAAATTTGAGATATTGAACGAAAGGCAGGTCAGTGATAAAGCTGAAGTAGAACTACAGCGAATCTGGAAAAATAGAAAGCGTTTTAACATTGTTAACTTGCACAACCCCCCAGGAAATATATTGTCGGCAGCAAAAATGGAAAACATACTCCAACCAAACACCATCCTTGTAGATGACTTCAATAGGCTCTCAACTAGATGAGGTTATAGCACAACAACTCCATCTGGAAAAAATCGAAGATATGATCGATGACGGCCTGTTGGAAGTAAAACAAACTCCCCCCCTCTACTTATGCTGGGCAGAACACTCGCCCAGACTTAGTAATTGTTAATCCTAACATAGCACTTCAAAATGCAAGTAAAACGCAACCACACTTAGCTCACTAAAACGAGCACGCAATGTAGCAAGGAAAAAAGCAGAAAGAACTAGTAGCCTTGCTGACTGTGTCAAACTCAAGAAATCCCAAGCTGTACTACAAAAAGAAATAAAATAGTCAAAAAGATCTGTCTTTCGTAGCTTCCTAAGCGCAATGAACTTTCGTAGAGATGGAATAAAGACACACCGGTTCGTTTCACGACTAGAAAATGATCCAGCTCCAACAGAACAGAAACCCTTCAAGAGTAGTAACCGAATGTATTGTGAACCTGAAGACATTGCTAACCTTTTCTGCAAACTCTATGCAAATATCAGCATAGTCCTCATACCAAGAGCTTCATTTAGATTCCTGCTCAAGAAACCACTACCTAGTTGCACTACTGTTCCTGACCTTGATATTTACATGAGAAAATTTACGATCTCAGAAATACAACAAGCGCTTCATAATACCAAAATAAATAAAGTTGCGGGGATAGACCAGATTTTCTCTGAAATCCTGAAGTACCTGGGAGGCACTACTAAAGAAGCGTTCCTCAAAATAATCAAACTGACTTAGAGCAAACAGATTTGGAGGAAGGGTGAGGATCCTGGAAAAGGGGAAACCAGTTAGCGACACAAGTAGTTACCGACCAATTACTCTCACTACTGCCACATGCAAAGTAGCAGAAAGGATGGTTGCAACCCGCCTGAACCAATTCTTCGAATTACATAATGTAATAGACGATGTACAAGCAGGATTTAGGACAAATCACAGCACAATGGACCATGTTGTTTATATCTCCCAATATATAAAAGATGATTTTACCATCGTAAAATATCTTCTTTGGCTGTACTGGTGGACATGAAAAATGCATACGACACAGTATGGAGACAAATGCTATTACATAAACTATCTCAGAGTGGAGTGACTGGCAACCTATTTGCATGGATTAGGTTCTTTCCTTCCCAGAGACTAATCAGAACATGTTTCGCAGGTGCTACTTCCAAATACCATCTTCACTAGCAGGGCGTAGGACAAGGAGCGGTACTAAGTTGTAGTCTTTTTAACCTGATGATCAACGACATCCTTGATGCTCTAAGGAGTGTCCCGGGGGTGGAAGCCATGCTGTATGCCGATGATTTAATTATGTGGGCTACCAGTAGCAACATCAAGTCCCTGGAAAATACTCTTAACTCCAACCTATCAAAACTTGAACAGTGGGCAAATGAATGTGCAATGGCAGTTAATCATTCGAAGGCTACATTGCAGCTGTTCTCTCTGTTCACCAAGTGCCAACATTTAATCTTAAAATACAAAGGTAACGTTCATGAAGAACACAACATCTCTAAATACTTGGGAGTCTCAATAGACAGATACCTAATTTAGAAACCGCATATAGAAGAATGTGCCCAAAAGTCTTCCCAGATCCCCGTCTCATATCATGAGATCAAAAATATTAAAACAACTTACGACCACTACTTGGGGTGAAAACCAAGATGTCCTTTTGCAGCTTTTAAACGTTGTCAGGTCAATCCTCGAATATGGAGCTGAGGCAACTATTACAGCATTTAGTGCATATTCGCGCAAATTAGAGTTCACCCAGAACATCGGCCTTCGAGTTATAACAGGGGCCCCAAAATCTATCCTTGTTGTTGCAATGGAGGCCCAAACCCAAATCGAATCTATGATAGCTAGAAGAAGCAAACTAACAATAATTTTTTGGGAGCGGTACAAGAGGACATATAGTCATCGTTGGAAAAATTACAGGCACGCGATCGAAAGGCTAAACACCCAAAAAACCTCACTATAAACGTACAACGATCTCCTAAATAAATACAACATTCAACCAGAAGTATCAACTCAACCGGTTCAACACTTAACTTTTAATAACCTACCATCAGCTAATCTAAAACTACAAAACCACAATGCCTCAAAAAGTCAATCAAATCCCTCATAACTGAGGGCAGCAGCCCTGAAAACTATTAATTCCAACTCCCCACCAAATGACTGGCTACACATCTACACGGATGGATCGTCAGCAAGCGGTGGAACAGGAGCTGGGTTCCACAGCCGACTATTTAAGAGAGCTGTGGCAGTTGGCAGTAACCAAAGCAAATATGACGGGGAAGTTGAAGCTATTTCGGCAGCATCGGGACCTATCAGGCTGTATTTCTTGTGGACTCCATGACCGCAAAACAGTGTGTTACTAGCAACAGACCAGTGGAATACCACCGAACACTCTCCTGTAAAAAACAACTAAAGTCTCTTCAGGAAAGGGTTGGCAAATTCAGGGTGGGCGTTGGCTAGTAAGTAAGTAAGTAAGTAAGTAACTTGTAATTATCACAGCTAATGAAGGTAAAGGTAAATTTAAAATTTAAAAAAAATCAATTTGTTTTCGGAATTGTCTTCTAACTGTCAATGACCTTTTTCAAGGTGATAAAATCTAGGTATAAAACATAACCATTAGTTTTAATTTTATATTGTCTGAATATGCAGAAATTTGTCAAACTAACATTCAATATGTTAGTGGGGTTTATTTTATTATCGAATATTTTATGGGGATCTTTAAATATTTGTCTCCTCTTTGACATATTTTAAACAATTACCAATGTAGACACGTTATTTCACGTCATAGTTGTGAGGCACGACATATGGTGAACAAATTGTTCCATTTGTCAACGCATTTATGTCAGTGTTAAGATCTAGAAATAGTGTGAAAAACTTGTAAAGCTTATTTTTAGAGGTGTTGTTAATATTGGCAGGATACTTAGTCTCCCAGTACACGATACGTATGACGTGTGCAGGATTGCGTAACTAACACCTAAACCTAATATAGTCATGGAATCTGTTAGGGAAGGATATATAGATTTTCTGTTAATGGGAGTAGGAAAAATATATCGTATTACATAGTATGGGTTGCTCGCCTTAAGTAAACTGGTTCTCTATCGAGGCAAAATGTCAAATCGCTACTAGTAATTTGTTTTAATATCTACATTACACAGTCAAACAAACCACATATAGCCCTACATAAATAGAATCATTAACTAATATGAAAGCGAAGCATTTTGAATGGATTACATTGTAATCTCAATGCAGGTTTGTGTATTTACGGACAAAGAAATTATCACATTATTACAATGAAGTGAAATTAAATTGGAAGCTACGAATTGCACTGATTAGCTGTAAAAGGAAAACACTGTAATCGTATCATAATACCGTCATTATCATTGCCAGTGATTTACGCATTGTATAATGATTGGTGGTTAGGTTTAAGTGAATTAAAGCGAGTTGATTAACTACGCACTCAAAACATTGACGCAATTACGTTATTAGGTAGGCCTTGATTCATCCTTTGAAAGGAACCCTAATTCAAACTTTGAATATAGCTACTATAATATACTGGGTGTATCAAGCATATGACAATATATCATACTTTAATTTGTGCAAAACAAAATAAAAAATTATAAAAACTTTATTTTCCTTACAAATTAAAAAATAACTACAATGACATTCAAAAGAAAAGTAGAACCTAAAAGTAAAAACCATGATAAAATAAAACATAAATGTTCAGCAAGAACGTTAAAACTTATAAAAAGCTTTATCCTGTGATAAAAAATTACCTAGTGCTGCAGGGGAAACGGTAAGGTATGGAGCTACCTGGCTAGACACGTTCGTCTGATTGATTATTTAGAAATACTTTTAGTAAGTGGTGTGTTGTGTTGATGTCCAAATACATTACATTGTAATTATGTTTTATTGGATAAATGTTTAAATTCAACTAACTTTCTCTCGCGTGATAATTATGAAATGCAATACGATTGAAAGCGGGTTTCATGCTTTATCTTCAAGGAATATATATTGTTATAGGAATATATATATATATATATATATATATATATATATATATATATATATAATCAAGATCTTTATTATGAATATTATATTCTTGATACTACACATTACAGAAATTATATATTTTATATTTTAACTTGTTGAATACAAACAGTGCTTAGATATTCTATAGGAGAACATATATATATTGTGTTATGATTATAATACTTAAATAAAGTATTTAGATTTATTTCCTAAAACTAACATTCCAGTCTTCTGAACCCAGGTATCCCAGTACGTTAATAGTTCCTTTAGGGTTTCCAAACCCATTTGCGCATTAGAGATAAACTAGACTGGATGATAACGCACCAGTGACCAGCGGTAATATTAACATTTTAAGTGTGTAATTTAAGAAATGCAGGAGACAATAATGTATCAGTAGTCTGCATATTGAGTATAATATAGGAGATAATAATATAGTGTGAAAATGGAAGTTTCAAGATATCTCACAACATATCTTAGTTTCATTTGATCGCCTCGTAATCTACATTTAAGCATTGGGACAAACTTGCCAGTCCATTTGAGGAAAGCCAATATTATAATCAAGCCTTATGTTATATTTTCTTTTATATTATTATTGTTTCAATTTTACTTGGTTGAAATACAATGATTATGATTTTAGCGAACTTTAAGACATGAAATGTTGCATGGTAACTGGTGCATTACAACTGCCTTTCAGTGAAACTGGACACAGTAAATAATGGAAGATTTCCATTATAAGTGATATGGAATCACGTGACAAAAGGTTTACTATAAATGATACCAAAAAGTATAAATAATAACACCAGAAGGAAATCCTATTTAATCTTAGATCTCTTAAAATGTAAATTGAAATGGCCAGATTGTAAAGTTTACACACCTTGTTAAAACAACAAGTAATAATACGTACACAATATCAAGAGCACAGTGGTACAATATATTACAATAAAAATATTGAAAAGAACCCCAATACCACAAAAATAATCAAAAATAACAAATAACACAAGTTACTTAAGATTAAACCCTTATGTACATTTCGATGACCATGTCATCATCATCAGAGGGTCTAGTTACAAAACACAATCTAGCACACAAGAAGTTACAAACTAGAATGATAACAATCGTTCTCCGTGGTCGCTATATATAGGCGTGAGGTAAGCTCCGCCCCCTCTCCGCCCTCGACCGACAAATAACGATCGGCCATCAGGAACCAAATAGGTTATGTCAAAAATTACATTATAATAATACCTATGTAATAAAAACTACAACAATAACAATTAATAAACTAAAAGTAATTAGATTAAAACATCGTAATTTGAAGAAAGCTATTTAAGTAAAGTATATAATGGTGAGTAAGGAATAGGTCCTTTATCTGCATTCATTAATTTACAATTTGATTTGACTATAAATACACTTTCATAACTATTAAGTAACTTTTTTGAGTTTATACATTTAGCTAAAATAACATTTTTATCTAAATCATGCTGATTACTAAGGACATGTTCTGCTACACTTGATTTTTCAGGTCTTTCATATTCAATATGGGCAAGATGTTCTTTAAATCTGGTTACAATTTTTCTTTTAGTTTGACCTATATACATCTCGTTACAAGTACTACAAATTATCTTATAAATACCTGATTTTTCCAACATTGGAATTTTATCTTTCGGGTTACACAATAAATGCTTGAGTTTATTTTGAGTTTTATAGGCTATCTTAACATTTACCTTTTTAAAAATAGAGTCTAACCCTTTTGTTAAAATATTATCGAAAGGTAAACTAATAAAAGTACATTTTTTAACTTCTTTTTGAAGAGTGGTAGTTGTGTTCAAAACATATTTTAATCTTTGTTTTCTAACAATATTATCTATAATTTTGGTATCAAAATCGTTATATCTAGCCACTCCTTTGATATAATTAATTTCCTTATAAAAACGTCTAGGACTAAGTGGTACATTGATAGCTCTGTTAACCAAACTGTTAAATGCTGCTATTTTATGTGTATAACAATGGTTGGAACTATTTAAAATATATCTGTTATTGTTAGTAGGTTTCCTGTAAATATCAAATTCAATTTTTTCCTTATTTTTAATACACTGAATATCTAAAAATGGTAAACGATTATTAGTTTCTAATTCATAAGTAAACTTAATGGAACTATGTATACTGTAGTAAAAACCCACTAAATAAGTTTGTTCAAGTTACAAACGATACTATTAAGAATTGTAGTTTAGTCATTCCTAAGAAAGATATTTATAAATTTAAAATTTCTAATCCTGTTATACCTAGGTTATATTGCCTTCCAAAAATCCACAAGGAAGGGAAAGCAATGAGACCTATAGTTTCTGGGATTGATTCCCCAACCTACCTTTTATCAAAATGGTTAGCCTATAAATTTACTTCTTTAAAAGAAAAACGTGGTATGTTTCCTATTAAAAATAACATAGAATTTGTCAACAAGGTTAAGAATATAAAACTTAGTAGTACTGATATTATGGTATCTTTTGATGTAAGTTCGTTGTTTCCTAGCATTCCTGTTAAAGAAACTATATTGTTTGTTGAAGATTTTTTAAAAGAAAACAACATCGAACCTATTAAAATAAACGAATATGTCAAATTAACTGAAATATGTATGTACCAAAATTTCTTTAAATTTAATAATGAATTTTATAAACAATGTGATGGAACTGCTATGGGTAACAGTTTGTCTCCTTTCATTGCTGAGCTTTTTATGAGCAGATTTGAAGAAAAATTAAAGAATAGTATTACTTATTTTCCTAGGATTTGGTTAAGATATGTTGACGATGTTTTTGCGATCTTTGATAGCAGTAAATGTAATGTTGATGTTTTTGTAAACCAACTTAATAGTATACATAGTTCCATTAAGTTTACTTATGAATTAGAAACTAATAATCGTTTACCATTTTTAGATATTCAGTGTATTAAAAATAAGGAAAAAATTGAATTTGATATTTACAGGAAACCTACTAACAATAACAGATATATTTTAAATAGTTCCAACCATTGTTATACACATAAAATAGCAGCATTTAACAGTTTGGTTAACAGAGCTATCAATGTACCACTTAGTCCTAGACGTTTTTATAAGGAAATTAATTATATCAAAGGAGTGGCTAGATATAACGATTTTGATACCAAAATTATAGATAATATTGTTAGAAAACAAAGATTAAAATATGTTTTGAACACAACTACCACTCTTCAAAAAGAAGTTAAAAAATGTACTTTTATTAGTTTACCTTTCGATAATATTTTAACAAAAGGGTTAGACTCTATTTTTAAAAAGGTAAATGTTAAGATAGCCTATAAAACTCAAAATAAACTCAAGCATTTATTGTGTAACCCGAAAGATAAAATTCCAATGTTGGAAAAATCAGGTATTTATAAGATAATTTGTAGTACTTGTAACGAGATGTATATAGGTCAAACTAAAAGAAAAATTGTAACCAGATTTAAAGAACATCTTGCCCATATTAAATATGAAAGACCTGAAAAATCAAGTGTAGCAGAACATGTCCTTAGTAATCAGCATGATTTAGATAAAAATGTTATTTTAGCTAAATGTATAAACTCAAAAAAGTTACTTAATAGTTATGAAAGTGTATTTATAGTCAAATCAAATTGTAAATTAATGAATGCAGATAAAGGACCTATTCCTTACTCACCATTATATACTTTACTTAAATAGCTTTCTTCAAATTACGATGTTTTAATCTAATTACTTTTAGTTTATTAATTGTTATTGTTGTAGTTTTTATTACATAGGTATTATTATAATGTAATTTTTGACATAACCTATTTGGTTCCTGATGGCCGATCGTTATTTGTCGGTCGAGGGCGGAGAGGGGGCGGAGCTTACCTCACGCCTATATATAGCGACCACGGAGAACGATTGGTATCATTCTAGTTTGTAACTTCTTGTGTGCTAGATTGTGTTTTGTAACTAGACCCTCTGATGATGATGACATGGTCATCGAAATGTACATAAGGGTTTAATCTTAAGTAACTTGTGTTATTTGTTATTTTTGATTATTTTTGTGGTATTGGGGTTCTTTTCAATATTTTTATTGTAAGTAATAATACGGTTAAAAGAAAATGGTATGGCTCTTTTATGCAAAATAGCTATGTTTAAAAATATGTCTAATATAACAGAAAACTGCTTAAAATGTATAACCTAACAATCTAGATATATTCCGAAGTCTATGTATGTCAAGAGGTACTTTTATAAATAATACTTTTATTTTAAAAAATCCATTAAAAAAAGCTTGAAGCTATAAATAGTTTACATTAAAAATGATATTATAGGGTTTATAAATTTTTCGAATTTCAAATCAGTTTCAATAACTGTAGTCTTATACCTTTAAAACTTTAGGAAAATCGTATATCCTCAGTTACAAAATTCGTCACCATTATACACATCAGATGCATTCTTGTTGCTTGTTGCTCGTTTATTATAAGAATATTCCTAATTTATTAAATTGTATGTCCTAGTAAATTGTTTATCGTAGTGTTTCAAAATAACTGCTTTTGTAACTACAAATTTAGAAAATTATTTCAAACCTCACATTTCATTGCTCCAAACGTTACACTATCATTTTCACAAGTTATTGTAAATCCTTGCAGGTTCTATGTTTAAACTACGTAAACATTTGAAATTGTTCATAAAAAAATTTTGTTAAGGCAGTGTTCAAGGTCGAAGTCGATAAAAATTTAAAAGATGAAAAATAGAAAATATACAAAAATAACGTCCTTGTACGAACATGTATAAACCATGTACAAACATTCGCTATTCATATCTCTGAGCACAGGTCTTTCTGGTACCAGTCCTACTAAAAATGTTTTTTAGACGTTGTTAGAACGCTGTAAGTAGAAAACTGAACTCCCAAAGTGTCTCTCGCAAAAATCAGTAATTTAATAGAATATGTATTTAGGCAAAAAAGCTTAACATTGCAAAGACTTGAACTAACTTTCATAAAAAGTTATATATTTAGACCAAATCGCTGAAAGTAAGGTAAACTAGGTTAAATCTAATAAACAGGTTTCGTTGAAATGTTTTAAATATGAAAATAACCTAAAACTTATAGAGTTAATATCTCTAAAAATACATATATAAAGCTATATCACAATATTTTCATACGGGAGAACAAAATTGTTTATAAAATATTATTACAGAAGTAGGTCTATAACAGTGCTAAAATCGAGAAGATATTAAAATCTAGATCTGTGAATTAATTCAAAATACATTTTTGATAAATATTCATAAAAAATAAATTACTGGAACAAACATTTAAGATAAAAGAAACATTGTAAAGTAAAAGGTTATTATAAAACACTAACAAAATACAAAAAGTATGGAGTCAAGATTAAAAAATAACAAACAGGTGGCTACACGACAAGACCAGAATCGGAGGGTTTTAATGTCAGGGGTCACAGATGATAAACAATTGTTTCGAATTAAGCGACACTGGACGCATGCATCCCTACTCACATCGCTGATATCAACTAGGTCGGACGTATTTTTTGTGTAAATCAGTCCAGGTATTGAGTAAAGAGACTCAAAGAGTGTGTTGATGTGATGCGGAAGGTTTATGCGGAAACTATATGCACAAATATCTAATTCACGTCATCTCAACCAGTAAAATGATTTAATATAAAACGTTGCCCTTAAAGAGACTTGAAAACATTTAAAGAAAGAGTGGAAATGTTACAATTAATCAGAAAAGTTTAGATTAATGGTTCACCGAAAAAGATTAAGACCCGGCCGCTCACCTTGAACGGTGCAAAGTTCAAGACAAGATTCTGTTAGCCAACAGGAACTGTGCTCAAGGATATATGAACAACACATATTTTTTTTTAAATCGTACTTTGTTTTGATCAATAATAATTAAAATTTAAAATTCAACAAAAAGAAATAACCTAAGAAAAATAAAACCCTGTTAGGCTAATAAAATCAAATTTTAAATATTTACTATCAATTCAACAGTTTGCATCATAAGTTAATTAGAAAGGTTCAATATAGCCTTATATTTTAAAAAAATTGTAAAAAAACTTTATTGGTTATATTGTAGAGTTGATAAAATTTTTATTTAAATAAATGTGTTTCAATATGTATATCCAACAGAAATTAAAGAAATCAACCCAACGTTTTGGGTAAATGTTTACCAGATTCACATACCTTGGATCTTTACTTATTTAGGAAATATTATATGTAAATTTGATGTTGTTAGTTGTTAGTTATAAGAATTGGTGATATGTAAGGAATAGTAATGCTTATGTAGGTAAGGATTTTGAAGTAGAAAGTGTAACCCAACTTTAGAATAAATGCATAGTAGTTACACATACTGTATATAATAAATCGTGTTAAATCAAAAGCAACCTTCAACTAGCAAGGTTTATGCACTGAGCTCCGTATGTATTACAATAGTGACACTAACGGCTGTTAACCATTTAATATTCCTTGTTTAGTATTCTCAGACGTGAGTAATTTAGATCGGGTTACAGTGTAAACGCATACGGAGCGTCACTTGTAACGCTTAAATGTTCGGCTTCAACATGGAGACAGCGGTTGCGAACATCTTGGCTTGCATATTGAACAGTGCTTTCCTTGCATTAGATTACCAAGTAATTGCTCAGCCTAAGCTGTTGTACTCCATTGTTATTAACCATTTCCCTCTTGTTATACGTTGCTCTTGGAATTAAGGTATTGATTAATTCCCTAATGTATTCGTTATTACGTCAATAAATGGAAACACTCCTTCCTACTCTAATAAAATCAATAGACCTATAAAATTATATATTCTAGTTGGAAAGGCAATATAAAGAGCCTAAGTTAAAATAAGAAAGACTACAATTTAATTTCAATAGGCACTAGTATAATAATCCAGAATATTCGACGATGGCACACGCTAATTTCACTGTACTGTCTTATAAAAATACCAATTTCATTTAGTTTTAGGGCTAAACTTCGGTAACTTTGGCAAGTCTATAGATATAGATGTATTATTAGTTTAGCAACATATCTAGAAGAGCCACTCTTAGCAACTGTTTAAACCTTCCTTTACTCCGATCAAAGACAATATATTTCTTAAACAGTGTTTGATGTCGTATTTTGGAGATTATATCACACTGTTTTATTATCAAAAATTATTTTATTACTATAAAAGTCCCTTTACTTATATAATTGTACCTATAAAGATAGAAATGTTCATATTCATTGCTTTTGAAATATTTCACGAAAACTACAAAATTCAGATGCTTTTTTCACTTTGGTCACTCAAAAATTAATTCTGAAAAGGAGAAAGTGGTTTTAAATTATGCAATCTATAAATAGTGGCTAAAACATTGTAGCGGTTTATAATTTTACAAATTGGATTTATTTAGTTATAACTCTTAAAACATTTAATATTCACTTCTAGCTTACAGTTGAGGCGTAATGAAACGTCTGTCTGTAACGCAATAGAAGTTATAAATCCGTTACAGTTAAAGTATTTTAAATTACCAAGTTAAACAATTAAAATTAGCAGAATATTCTTGAATTAATACTTAAGGTTTATTTACTTGAAATGCAAGGAATTGTGCGCTGGTAAATAATGACTTTTAAATTCAATTAAAGCAAATCATAAACTTTTATTTTAAGATAGACAGATAAAATAAATTAAAATCATGACACATAAATTTCTTTAACACTCAGTTACGGATTATGGAACATTTTTAATTTTACTTATAAATTTTTAAGGATAGCAATCCTTCAATTAATTAATTAATCAATGGCTGAAAATGAACATATATTCGAGTTTACTTGCCTTTCTTGTATAATCAGATTTAATAATTTAATGTGAACATATTGGGACCAAAAGATGCGTAATTATAATTATGCTTATTAATTAAAAAGTTCAATGTTCATAATTTAGAAATTCTGCTTCGAAATGTTTTAAATTTTGAAATTAAGTTTTAAAAGTTTTAAATCGCCCACTTAGCTGTGTTAACTTGTCGCAACTTCCCTTCCACCTCGTGGTAAATCTAGGTAAAGCCTGGATTCATCTTCGTGAATAAGCATCGGGAAAACCATGAATAAGTCTGCAACCCATCTTGTATCTGGTATCGTATGCCGTGTTCTATGCCATGATTGAAAGAAAATAATACTTTATATTAATTAAAATAAAAAGAAACTAAATACATCTTCTTGCCATTTGGAGACGTCCTTTTCCGGTTACATCCTGGCCAAAATGAGACAGATAATTTAAAAGCGAGCAGCCTTCCTACATAACGCGCATCCGCGGGGCGCATGCATAGCTTGATTACTTATTTTAATTTTTTCTCGCTAGATGTCACTATCAGCCAGAGATCTCATTAAAAATATTTATCATACATTACAATTTTTTTTACATAGTTATACATTATTACAATTTTGAATTTATTCTCGTTTATTTTCTGAAATTTGCAAATCTAATATGTAACACCGTCTAAAGTGTGTTACATATTTTCCCCCCTCTTGAAAAAAAAATTGTGTCATTTCATTTCTCCCTTTTAATTATTTTTATTAAATGTAACGATTTACTAACAACTCTTAAGTTGACAATCAAATTATTTTTTTTTTGGAAAACATATAAAATATTGTATTGACACTCTTATACCTTTACATAAATTTCTTTACTGACTTGATTTCATTAAAACACTTTTATTAATTAATCAAAAAATAATATTAACTATGTTTACTCAGCTTTTGACTTAAAATCCTTATGCAAAAATTTAAACTTCCATGTAAAACTACAATTTACTCATTATTTTTATTTATATTTTAAATACATATATTATAATAAATTTAATTTATATTTAAAAGTATTAATTTAATTTAGATTAAAAAGTCCTTTCATAAACATATCTTATTTTAATTAACTCTTTGAAATTACTATTTATTAATTCTGAAAATTATTTATTTCACAATATAAAATTTTTTTTTTAAAACATTGCATACTTGAATCTCTTTACTTTCTAAATCAAACTTCTTGTAAACCTTTTTTTATTATTTATTTCATAAGCACATAATTATATCTCTTTTAATTTCAAAACGACATTATTCACTCTTAATAAATTTACTCTTATTTAAATTAAATTCTTTCAAAATTACTCTGTTTATTCCAATTACACTTTGTTAAAATTACTCGTTCAAAGTTATTCTGTTTCAAAATTCCTCTTTGTTTGTCAACATTACCTAACACATGATCTAGCTATATTTTTCATAATCCAACCTCTAGGATTTATGAATACCGCTTACTTCCTGTAAGCCAAAAAATTTCAACATTATCGACGCTATTTATCTACATATTCTCCTCTCAATTTTACAACTTTAAGCATGTACTATTGCCTCATAACCTTTTGTTATCTCTCTACAATATTTCGTACATCTTATACCACCTTTGGATTTCAAAACCCATATTTTGAAAATCCAATTACCTTATTCTTAAATTAAAACCCATATTTTAATTTAAAAATTATATAGCTAGCATGTTGACACACAAAGGACTATATGAATTCTATTACATATTAAAACTTCTTTCAAATCTTACTGTAACAAATTGAATCAATTTTTGCTAAGCTTTTATATTTACAAACAAGAATTGAAATTAAACGGAACCTACGCTTGCACATTTATACACAATTTTGGTCAAGTGTATAGTCTGTTGATTCCCCATAAGTCATTGAATCGGTGTAGTATTGTGTGTTTTGAGATTTGTCCTAGTCTTTCTCATGTAGAATATCTATAGTATGTCAACGTGCACTTTGACATACAATGTGAGTGTTGTCGTGGCGTTTAAATTCTGTACAAAGGCACATTCGCATCTTCCTTGTTAATTTATTCCTCTTTTTAAATAAACTCGCATATTTCCAAATTTAAAATTTTATAAAGTCTCAACTATTTTAAAAGATAAATTTTGCTTGAAATAATTTTATATGATTATTATACAACTTATAAATTTAATTTCAACACCTTTAAAATTAGCTCATAAATTTATGTTTTATTAAACCTTACTTTTAAAACCATATAACTGTTAATTTCATTTATAATTTTCTTTTTTATTATACATTTTAATTCCTCTTTTAACAAAGTTTTATTATTAAATCATTTTGTTTAATAGAATTACTTTCAGAAAATCCACGAGAATATATTCCTTATCCATAAAGTCAAGCAAACTCGAAAGGTTTAAACAGGCTTTATGTAAACATTGGACTCGTCGCTGTGTAAACAATGGTACTCGATAACCGGCCTTTCAAGGCCATGCACAAACTTTTAAAAAAATCTAAACTCTACCAAGCAAATTACGATTAATATTTTAAACAAGAGTCTCTAACCTTGACTACACTACAAGTAAAAACTGGTTATAACTGGTTTTCTCCCCTATCTTTACCATGCTGTTTACACAAGCTACGTCCTTTTACTTTCAATTTATACATTTTATAAAATTTTACACTGTGAATTTACCTTTTGAATATATTTAATGAAATCCGTTATTTTCAAACATTTTTAAATTTTCTTTTTGCCAACACACAAATTTACATTTCAAATTTATATATAGCAGAGTAGCGCATTTATGTAACGGATGTTATAAAATGAAATCAGCAGAGTTGCGCAAATTGTGTAACGTATTATAATTTTACAAATTGGATTTATTTAGTTATAACTCTTAAAACATTTAATATTCACTTCTAGCTTACAGTTGAGGCGTAATGAAACGTCTGTCTGTAACGCAATAGAAGTTATAAATCCGTTACAGTTAAAGTATTTTAAATTACCAAGTTAAACAATTAAAATTAGCAGAATATTCTTGAATTAATACTTAAGGTTTATTTACTTGAAATGCAAGGAATTGTGCGCTGGTAAATAATGACTTTTAAATTCAATTAAAGCAAATCATAAACTTTTATTTTAAGATAGACAGATAAAATAAATTAAAATCATGACACATAAATTTCTTTAACACTCAGTTACGGATTATGGAACATTTTTAATTTTACTTATAAATTTTTAAGGATAGCAATCCTTCAATTAATTAATTAATCAATGGCTGAAAATGAACATATATTCGAGTTTACTTGCCATTCTTGTATAATCAGATTTAATAATTTAATGTGAACATATTGGGACCAAAAGATGCGTAATTATAATTATGCTTATTAATTAAAAAGTTCAATGTTCATAATTTAGAAATTCTGCTTCGAAATGTTTTAAATTTTGAAATTAAGTTTTAAAAGTTTTAAATCGCCCACTTAGCTGTGTTAACTTGTCGCAACTTCCCTTCCACCTCGTGGTAAATCTAGGTAAAGCCTGGGTTCATCTTCGTGAATAAGCATCGGGAAAACCATGAATAAGTCTGCAACCCATCTTGTATCTGGTATCGTATGCCGTGTTCTATGCCATGATTGAAAGAAAATAATACTTTATATTAATTAAAATAAAAAGAAACTAAATACATCTTCTTGCCATTTGGAGACGTCCTTTCCCGGTTACATCCTGGCCAAAATGAGACAGATAATTTAAAAGCGAGCAGCCTTCCTACATAACGCGCATCCGCGGGGCGCATGCATAGCTTGATTACTTATTTTAATTTTTTCTCGCTAGATGTCACTATCAGCCAGAGATCTCATTAAAAATATTTATCATACATTACAATTTTTTTTACATAGTTATACATTATTACAATTTTGAATTTATTCTCGTTTATTTTCTGAAATTTGCAAATCTAATATGTAACACCGTCTAAAGTGTGTTACAACATGAGTTAGCTGTCTTAGAAACATAATTTCATTATTAAAACCCACTCCTTCACCAAATAATTCTTCACGACTTGTTGCAGTTATTTAAAATACATTATTATGTAGATCTATAAAATTATAGGTACAACATATCCAAAATAGGCATGATTGTAATAACTTAGGCTCCTGGTTAACAAGTAAGGTAACCGAGAACTGCAATGAATGAGTGATGTAGGTCACATTCTCCATCGTATGTTGAGACGACCTGTTACGATTTCATGCTTGTTTCTACATCTTCAATTCTTATGCAATAAATAATTATATAGTAAAACGTTTGAGTCATTTATGTTATGGTTTGTTTATAATGAGACTGAAGTATATGGAAAGAGAAACGTCTATTACTTCGCTTCAAGTATATTGTGGAATGATAAGTAATTGTTACACCTATTTTTTGAATAAACAAACAAAGCTTAAATAGACAATTTGCAAGCAGTGATATGTTGTAAAACAAATATTTTACTGTAGAGAAAAATAGTACTTTTTTAAATAAGGAAAGGGTAATTGTCTACATTTGTGTGTATGTAAGTACTTTGAGGTTATGTGTAAAATTGTAACTACTATTTGTGAGTTGCGACAATTCAAAAACACTTGTTTGTTTACATATATTTGGATATGATATTTATTTAAGATATTATCGATCACGTTATTGGCTAATTTTTGTGTGTTTTTAAATTTCACGGTATCATAAAACTAGGTAATTAAAGAGACCTTGGTATTTTATAAGTGTCTTGATAGGTCAGGAAAATAAATAAAATTGAAAACGCAATCAAGATTAGGCGTAATAAGATTAGATATTATTATTATTTTATTTTAAAACCAGTATATTGAAGATCGAGTTGTGAAGTACATGGAGGTTTACATGTATACACTAATAAGGTTTTCGTTGACTTTAGTCAAGCTGACAGAGTGCTGAAGTTGCTGAAAATTCATGACGCTTTAATTCTTGTCTAATTATGAAAGTGCTTAAGAGCTAAGGAATAAACCGCAAAGTTAAACCTAACTTTATAAATATGCATTTCATTTTCGTGCAAGCCCTACGTTATGCTTCATGTGGTCATTTACATTTAGATTACCGGGTCGATTCCATTTTGTATGTGGAGGTATTTAGACACAAAATATTCTACATTTATATTTAATAACTAGTTATAAGCAAGCATCGTTTTAGGTTTTATGTATCCTTAAACAAAATTTTAATGCAATTTACATAATGTATGAATATATTCTATAAAATCTAAAACCGGAACAAAACTAAAGGAATAATTAATATAATTATTATGTTATTAATGTGGTGTATTTGTAATACTATAATACATACCTTAAAATAAATTACATAAATCCAAGCAAAAACGTAATATGAAGCCGAAAAAGCAATTCTTAGTGCCATTATTTCTGAGGGTTATAGCAATGAAATTCCTTACAGTTCCTCATCCGATTGATGGCCTTGGGTAGCGCAGTCTTGACAAGAAGGTACAGTGTGTTCCCTGCAGATGAATCTACGACAGCTGTTGCACCGAGTTTTTTAATTCCTGTTTTGTCTCTAATTAAATAGACCACATCGTCCTTCACGTGCATCTTCTGCAATATTGGACTCCTGTGGCTGTAGGTCCAGCATCCCTTCAATGTTTCTTTTCAGGAAAACGTTGTCTTCTAACACTACCAGGATTTTCAATCCTTTCTTCCTCAAGCCTTTCTTCCCTTTCCACGCTATCTAACAGTCTGGCAAGTCTTTCGTCCTCTGCACGATTCATATTGCACAATAACACAACGATTCAGTAACACAATAAATATAACACACAACGCACTAAACGATATATAACACAAAAGTGAAATTAAAAAATTATGTCACACTTTAGCCCATGCGAGGGGTCGCGCACGGTGGTTTCCACACTGGCTTTTCTTTAGGCTGCTACACTAAGACACTCATTGGTGATAGCGAAAGACAAACACAGCATTCGCCAATGGACGAGTCTATTTGAAGGTACTGAGGGGGTGGAAGCTTATAAAAATCGGCAGTTCCAGATATTGAGAAAATGGTGAAGGTCCGGTAGAAAAGACATGACGCGACCTCTGCCGAGTTAAATATAATGACGATATTACCACAATTTTGCTCCAATTCCTTCTTTATTATAAATATGCCTCTCAAGAACGACCCTATTTTCACTCTGCTTTCATCGCCTGTATAACTTCAAGAGTACGCCTACAGACTTATTTTTTTTTATGAACGAAATTTTATTTATTTATTTTTTTAATCTATGAGTATTCTCTATCGCACGCACGTGATTTTGATGCCAATTGTTTATTTATTTACTGTGCTAACAGTGCCAAAATTTAATTTCAGTTCCTGCCTAAGACAGCTTTGATCCTTAGGGTCAATTGATTGTTACTCGATTCTTGATTATACTATGAGGCCAAACAGTCTTTCCATAGAGGACGTTACATATACGTCTCTTTATTTCTCCCAATCTCTCTTGGATCCCTTTCGTTTGAATCAACCATACATAGGTTCTTTTCCACTGTTCTAGTATCACTCATAAAGTATTAAACGTTTTTGAAACCTTTTTCCACTAAACTAACACACCATATATAGTTATAGAGGTATAACTCCGAATCCTTTGGCTTTTTTTTATTAACTTGGGAGCGGGTTTAAACTGCCCGAAGCACTGCTACCTTAAGGTATATTGTACTTACCTCCCTGATCTAGTCAAATAGCCCCTTCCTTCTTACCAGGTTTAGAAGTTTCCTGACTAGTGTTGTACCTTCAGCATCCACCAGAGCTGTACTATCACCAAAGAGGTTGAAGCGCCTCTCGGTAAGTGCTTCACATCTATAAATAATGTGTGTGGCAGTCTCCAGTTCCTGCCCACATAATCTCCACACTGGTTCATCTTTATAGATACCCATTTTATGCAGATGTTTCCTTAGTCCACCGTGACCCGTGAGTAGACCTGTGGCTATCTCAATTCTTGCCTAGACAGATAGATGAGACTCTTCTGCAGCCCCAAGGAAGATTTCCTAAGGGTTAGCTTACTGTGTCTCATCCCTTCAGCCCTGATCCAGTGCTCACAGTGCCTTTCAGCCATCCACCTTCGCACGGCAATCTTAACCATGGATTTGGAAATACCTACCGCCGGCTACGGTCCAATCAGGGGAGTCGAAGACCCCTCTCTGGCCAGACAGGCATTTATAGCATATATTTCGGCCTGAAAGACAGAGGTATGCCTCCTCAAGGAAAATACTAGTTCCTTTGGCTTAATTTCTCCTGATTTCCCACTTCATTTATTTTTACAATTTGTAATAAGTCTAGTGTTATCACGTTCTACGTTTCCACAGATTAGCTGTAACATATTTCATACTCACAATAACTTATTAAGAGTGAATGAATAATTAACTTAATTTACTCAAACTAATTTAATATAAGGGTGAATGAAGAATTAACTTAATTTACTCAAACTAATTTAATATAAGGGTGAATGAAGAATTAACTTAATTTACTCAAACTAATTTAATATAAGAGTGAATGAAGATTTAACTTAATTTACTCAAACTAATTTAATATAAGGGTGAATGAAGAATTAACTTAATTTACTCAAACTAATTTAATATAAGGGTGATTGAAGAATTAACTTAATTTACTCAAACTAATTTAATATAAGGGTGAATGAAGAATTAACTTAATTTACTCAAACTAATTTAATATAAGGGTGAATGAAGAATTAACTTAATTTACTCAAACTAATTTAATTTAAGGGTGAATGAAGAATTACCTTAATTTACTCGAATTAATTTAATACAAGAGTGAATGAAAAATTAACTTAATTAACTCTAACTAATTTAATATAAGGGTGAATGAAGAATATTTAAGTATATTTTAATAGTATTTTATCATATAATTTATTGTTTTTGTTACACTGAACATTAGAAAAAATATGAAAAGCGCATCTCATTTATTTATAAAACATCCACTTAAGACTATCTTGAAATTGAAACAGGCAAATTCAAGAATCGATTAAATAAATATTTTAAAACAATAGAAAGGCCCGAAAAGCTGAATTATTTCTTCCTGCATTGCCTAATTAGACGGAATTTCATTTTAAATGAATTGAAAGTTTGTGTGCTTACGTATACCGGACGACGCCGTAACCTTTTACAACGTTACTAAATTCTTACATGCTATACATTTCTGAGTACAATATAATATAGTATATATAACTATATAAACACACCAACACACACACTCACACGCGCGCGCGCGAGTTTGTGTATGTATGTGACGTGTGTTTCATATATATATATATATATATATATATATATATATATATATATATATATATATATATATATATATATATAACATGAACAAACAAATATTTTAAATATATATACTGAAGAATAACTTTTGCACAAAGCTTTTTATGAATTTAACACTTGTTTAAATATGGGCAAAACCCCAATTTATTGCTAACGTGTTACCCGCTAATGTTTTTATTAACAAAAACCGCAAACACGCAAGGTTTTAAAAAAGAAACCATGTTTTACTTAGTTATCGCATTAAAAATATTTATTTATGAGATGATATTTCCTTTTCATTAAAACAACCGAATGTGTCTCTTTGATGTTAAAAATTAACTTAACATTCGAGCTAAACAAATCAGAATCCAACCTCAAAGGAGTATTTTCTTTTTAAATAATTTTATCTGCATTAGGTGTGAGGTATTAGAAGATTTATTTGTGGATACCTTTACATTGACGTTTTTTCCCTTTTCTATTTTCGCCTTTTTGTGAAAAATATATTTTTTATAAAACAACTTTTTTTTTAATTATTACAAATTTATTTATATATACTCGTATATTTGAAACAAATGTAGCTATTGCATGTGTGTGAGGGCTTTATAAAATGTTTTTGTAATATTTGTAACACACCCCTCGAACCTTTGCAAACTACAATTTTTTATGTGCAATGTCAACATACTCGGTTTACTTCTGCGTTACAATAGCAGATACGTACGTTTCAATGAATTTAATGACACAAATTTAAAATTTAGTAGGTTAACATGAATTTCAAATTAACAAATATGTTTGCGCTTGTTTAGTATATACTTCTTTTATTTACTTACTTGTTTGTTTACCTTCTCAAAAATGAATTGGATTTAATTTGTTAAGCTATGCTTTAACAAACAACGAAACCAGCTTCAAAGTAGGCCTAACTACTTAACTATAAATGTCAATTTAGTGATAAAGTTCAAGGTCATAAATACGCCGAATAAAGTTTTATGTAAGTGGTCTTGATTGGCGACCCATACTTGGTCTGGTAGAAATACTTGGAAAATCATTCTAAAAATTTCTCTCCCGTTTGGTACTTTACCGCCTAAAATGAACCTATGACATAGTTGAAATAAATATCAAGCTCCAATTGATTCTTATTTCATTGAAACTAACATTTCGATAATTGGAATTTCTTTAAATATATTAAGTCCTTTGCAAAATTATAAAAAATCTCGTAATTGTATCTATAAATAATTCCCCATGTATGTAACAAAGTGTTATTCTTTTTCTGTCCGATTTGTAATTTAACTATATTGAACAAAAGCTGTTTTGGTGCCTCTTGTAAAAATTTGTAGTAAAATATCCTAATCTAATTTTCAACGTTAATTAAATGTATGTTTAAAGTGAAAATCAATTATTTTCTTAAATAATTAAGTAGACTCATTAACGTATCTTTAAGAATTATCTTTAAGTATTATTAGAAAAGCATGTACAAGACCACGAGGAAAATCTACCGCAAACTAATAACACAAAACGTTTTCAAAGGCAATTAGGAAAGATTTTTCATTATAAATAAATTTTAGTAGCTGAGATATTCCTTAATTTTATAATTATTCCGCTGATGCCATTGGAATAGTAAATATATATATATATTAAAACCCAATATGAAGAGAAAAAGTACCTCTGTACTTGAATAAAAAAAGTCTGCAATAAGACGACACCTAATTTTATCATATGATTGCGAGGCACCACCCGTGCCGTGTTCCAAGCAAACAAAAAGTAGTATTTTCGTATATTCTTGTCTGGAAAACAAGAAATGGGTTCGCCTGTTCTAGCATTTCTATTTGACATTCAAGTCATAATGTATAAAAAAGATTTTTTCTCTAAATACGCTGTATAAATCAAATTTTCTATACGTTTTCAAAAAAAATTCCTAGATTTTTTTATAAATTTTTAATATTTTTAACAATATGATTTCAATACAATAAGAATATATAATTAGTTACTCAGTAAATCTTTGTCTCATAATTTTTCATAGACACATATTCAATATGGAAAAGCATCTGCTCAATATATTTATAGGTTCACTTAGCGTTTGGTTATAGTTCATTGCAAGCAAGGAGATTTACTTTTCCTAAAAATCAAAAAGACTTTGTTGTACAGTTTTTTATTATTAAACTTATTCTGGGGAAAACCAGTACAAAACAATAATGTGAAATATTATGGATAATTTGTTTTCGTATAATGTTAGAAATACAAGTGCATATCTTTATTGGCGTGTATCTACTATTAACCTTGCAACGTATGTTTGTGTAGTGTAATCAAACGCTAGCAAAATGTATGTAACACTGAGATAAATATTTCTTTCCTAAAATATATAAGGTTCGAAAGATTTTGAAAGCGGATTATTGATTCAGAGAGACTCCATACATCTGAGTAAATTACGCTTAACTCTAATCCAATTTAAAGTTTAATAGAATCCTCTCCTGCCGTGATCACGTCCCTACCTTTTCATCAGAACATCCTTTATTACTTTATTTCAATGCTTCCTTAGCCTATTTTCTTTCGAAATTGTTCCTTAAAAATTATTAGAAACGTTTTATAAAGTTCAATTTGTTTTTAGTTGTTATAAAATGTTGATAGAAAACTTTAGTTGTTACTCTTGTCTTATACTTTAGGTTACTATATTACAATACTAATGTATTTATAATTCGAAATCTTGTTGCTGTTTATGACGAGCTGGTTGTTAATTATTTATTACACTTTTGCTATTACTTGGGACCAGACCTTTTGTTAACTAAAAGTTGTTAAATCCCAGGCTGAAGAAGTCGTAAGACGAAAACGTTTCCTCCAAGTGTAAGTTAAGAATTGAACAACGTTTAGTTACCAAAAAGTCTGGTCCCAAGTAATAGCAAAAGTGTAATAAGTAATTAACAACCAGCTTGTCATGAACAGCAACAATATTTCGAAATATAAATACATTAGTATTGTAATATAGTGACCTAAAGTGTAATAAGTATTTATATTTGTTAAATTTCCTAAAAGTGGTTTTAACGTTTACAACTAGGTACAAACACAATAACGTCATGATTGTTAATTTCATGGAATAACATTTTTTCCAGAGCTCCAGAACAATCGTTATTAAAAATAAGTTAATTTTTAAGTAATTGACTATGTGTAAAACAAGGATACCTAGCTGCAAAGGCGCTGTTCTCATGACCGATGGTAGCTCAATAATAGGTTAACTAACCTACCTTCTATAAGATTCTTTCCTGATGACATTGCCAGCAGTTTTGAGCCGGAGCTAACTTCATTTGTGTTACCTCTATATTCATCTAACTTTCACTTACCCTAATTTTCACCTTTATTCATAAACCTACTTTTATTTTTACCACTACTTACATTTACAATTTACCACCAATATATCCAGTTGTATTGATTATTTTCCACATTCCTTTTAAGTTCGATAATCATTAAACATGTGTCGTACACCATGAACTGATGCATTCATAGGAACCTAGTTTTCTAGACACATATACTCTACAATCTACGACTGTCAGAAAACCTGCTTCCCGAATTTGGTAAAACAAACAAAAATAACAAATTTTTTACCTTTTGGGATGTGCTACGGCATTAGGTTTTTTAAATTTAAACTCCTATGGCCTATAAACAGGTTTAACTGATGGAACCTGATTTTCTTTTAACCTCAAAGCGCTCTCATTCACTCTCATTTTTACATTTTATACAGGCATTATTTTCTTTCTCTATCTCTACATTGTAATAACTTTCAAGTTTTGTTTGAATAATGTAATGAACTCTTACATAATTTAATATTAACTAGAAAAATTTTTAACTCGTTTCTAAATTATTGGTGTTACTGCGATATAATTTCTGTTTTTTGTGGTTATGTAATGGTATTGTTATACATACGATTTAACGACTGGATTTTGTCGAGTGTGTTTAGACACATCCCAAAAATAAAATCATAGATTTACTGTACTTGGAAAATGATGATATACCATTGCAACACCATAACTCTGAGTACAGCTATTCTATTTATATAATATGCCTGTTACTTTTAATTGAATATTTGTTTATTTACTTTAAACAAAAGAAATCATAATATCTCTGTGTAATATCTTTAGTTTCTATCTCTTTTTGTATCATATTGATGCTAAATTTAACCACATATCAAAAATTTGGATTACTCATTTGTATTCAAGTACATTTAGAAAAGCATTTAATTCCATCTCTTTTTTTGTGTGATATTTTAACCTATTGGTTTTGTCTTTTTAAAGATACTATTGTAACTTTTAAAATGATGGTATATTTAAAAAAATAAATATTTTATGTTAATAATTGTCAAACTAAGGCGTAAACGTGAAAATATTGTAAATAACGAACTTTTTATTTCCGTAAATGTCGTTATACAATCATCATATTTGGCAAATGTATGTTAATGTATTAGCATAATAATTAGTTCATTTAAAGTAGATTACTCACAATCCCCTGGAGGAAGGAAGTAATTAATGGCAAAATTTCATTACATTCACAAAATTACTTATTATTAAATATTTTAAATCATAATATTTTATATATTACTAACAAACATTATTTACTATAAAATTAAATTAAAAATGTAATGAAAGACTTTTTTAAGTAGCTTTATAAATATCTATCCGACATCAAATTATTATGTTTTTTCCTAAAGTATGTTATTTCATTCATTCCGTTAATAGTAGAGCTAAGCATAAAAGTTTGAATATTAGTTAAGCTATTTCTCTAATAGGTTTAAAAAAAATTACCACCATTGATTAAAACGAGAAATGAAGAATTTAATTTCCCCTTTAGACCTCTCCTTTACATATCTTATTACAGTCTCAAAACTATTGTATTCTCTTATACTCTCAAAAGCCCTTGAACTTTTAAAGTTAACTTCTCTTCATTTTAGCAATTGGTATTCATACGTACATATACATCAACATACACACACACACACACACACACACACACACACACACACACACACACACACACACACACACATATATATATATATATATATATATATATATATATATATTATAATTCGTTCAAATATACATTTGTAAAAAATGTTGTTTTAGTAATTTTACTAGTTAAATTGTCTATAATATGGAGCTACCAGACAGTTGGTTTTGCAAATATGGAACTGAAGTTGTAAAAATATTGCAAAACCAAACTTCTGGAAACTAAGCTATGCAATTTTTGAGGATAAAACAGTTCAAAAAACTATAATTTAAATACACTTAACTAAGTGAATAAGTAAGGGGTTACTTGCTGACGCGTTAGAAACAATCGTTCCTTTTACGAAACAAAGCCTCTACAAAAGAGTTTATGACAACAACAAAAGTTCAAAAGAGTTTAGAACCATTTCGTTTAACTGTCATTAGTTGTATTATGAAGCCCAAAGGGGTAAAATATAACACGCCTAAGCACTATGAATCTAAATGCAAATTAGTATCTCCCAGTGTTGTATTATGATGAGAAAATTAAATAAATTACGTATGCAATTCAGAAAAAATGTGTACTGTAACGACTTCATAAAAGGCAGCTAAAATTCAGTTCTTAATTACTACGGGGTTGCCCCTTAGAAGCCCACAATATCAACTTACTCGTACTTGGTCAATGCGACTGAGAAAGGCAGTTGTTACAGCTGCAAGAGTCCATTAAATTTATACACCACTTTATTAAGTTCAATAGATGCAATAGTTCCATATGGTAGACTCAGTAGCTTAAATATTCAGCAACAGCATTACAAATGGCAACAAATATCTTACTTTAAAACTTATATTCATAAGCTTTTAAAGTGAGGTACCTAATATTATAATAAAGTAGTAAAAGCAGAACCCTAAAATATAATTTTTTCATTTACTACACAGTATTTATCAATTACAAAATTCCCTAATTCAGTAATTATATTTTATTTATAAACAGGTTTTAGTGTTTTAAATTCATTTTAGATAAATTAATTTTTGTAGCATGTTTGAACTAAGTTCCAAAACCCATAAGTTCAGTTTATTCAGTTTATTTTAAACTGAAATGTGCATTTTTGTGGTCAGTAACACCAGTTCCGAATGACAGGCTCCGTATCTTACAATAAGAAAAAATTATACAATAGCAATTAAATTTTGTATCAGTAAAACACAAAATAATAATTTGAGCTATGTTAGATTATAATAAACTAATCAAAAATAAAGTGAAATTTAAGAATTTTTAATTTATTAAGAACTGCTTACGAATTAAAATTGCTTGGTAATAGTAGTAATAATCTATATCTATAAAAATTAATGTTTGTGTGTATGTATGTTACAGACGCCTTAACCGCTGAACAGAAGTTGATGAAATTTGAAAATTTTGTTTAACATACTCCCAGGATGGTTCCTCTGATGTTTGGTGTACATCCATCTACAGGGCTCCGGCGCAGAAACTTAGGATGGTTCATAAACTGATGTATGTATAATTGTGTGTTTGTAATGTCTTATGAATGCTTAAACCGCTGAATACCATATTCATATGCTTAAAGGAGTGTTCACCATATTCCCAGGATGGTTCGTGTGAGGTTTGGAGTAAATCCATCCACAGAGCTCCGCCCCAGAGGCTTAGGATGGTTCAGCGTACAGGCTTACATGAGTCTAATGTTAAAATATATATCTATACTAGCGTTACAAAATGAATTAAAAAAAATTATAAACATTATGTAAGAATAAAAATACATTATTAATTATTTTAAACGGTTTGTAATTAATATATTCGATGTACATTTATTGCTATCACACTTATTGATATTAAAAGTAGGATCGCCAATAATATTCTTGCAAAATTTGAATCAACCAAAGCTGTGCAACTGTACCAGAATAACCACAAACAAACTGACACCCAACTTGATCCGGGCAGAAATCAGAGGTAGCCAGTTCAAAGGCGAGAAGGCCTTGATTCTATGAATACCGATGATTTCATCAGTTCTACCTATTGATTTAAAACGACTACAATTTCCTTGCATTCGTAATAACCATAAGCAAAGCACAAGGGCAGCCATTGACCATTGCTGGATAAATTTGGAACTTTCGAGCTTTTATCACGGATAATTATGTGATCAAGTGTTGGGACACCTAAAATTTATATGTATATACGCCTAATTAAATGAAGAAAAAGATTGTTTATCCTCTAGCATTGCAGTAAATAAAATATTATTATTTAGATGTATGATTTTCTTTTCTTATTGTAAAAGTTATGATTTCGGGCTGAGCAACGTACGTCGTTTAACGCTATTATTTTTTAATAGTAGTCTTTGTTTTGTTAGGAGACTTTTAGTTTAAACAGATTTACCCATGACATATATTTGTGTTTTTTTTAACGTTTGATATATTAATTTTAATGTACACCAATGAAATTAATATTTGTTTATACCTGTATCAACTGGATACTTTGTAGGTATGTTTTAGTTATATTTTATTGCAGTATAATTTAGTACTCTGTTTTATTATGAAACTTAAAGTTTATAAAATTTTGTGTTGGTACGTTTAGGTTAGGTTCCAGGCTTTTCAAATTGTATGTTTTTCTATTTATATTTATAACCTATTTTTGTCTTTAAAATGTTTTTTTGAGTAACATAAGTGAAAAACTGAGAGGACCCTATCTAATCAAGTATTACCTAGTAATTGTAGACAATAGTATACGTCTGAGCTAAAACATTAATTTTGTGTAATAATTTAAAAAAAATAAAATTAATATAGAGAAGCTATTGAAGATACGAATATTTCTAAGAGTGTTGTCATATGTTGTATGTATACCACAAACGTGAGAATTGCCCAATAATTTAAATAAAAAATAGTGTAATGTTGGTAAATGTGTTAAAAGATACTATAACGTTATCATAGTCTTATAGTTTTGTTGCATTGTATGTTACGTATTACTAACTTTCTTTAAAACAACTGATTTGATTTATCAACTATGAATTTAGGCTTAGCTGTTAATTGCATTCCTTCATAATCTAACCTAGATGTGGTGTATATCTACTTATACAAACAGGTGTTTTGACTTACGCAGTATGATGTCAGGCATAAACATTTGAGTGCATTAAGTAGTAAAGAATTTCTTTAATAGGACTTTAGCCTATTGGTGACGTTAGGTCAGCGTTAAAGAATTTGATATCGTTCAGTGAAATTGAATTATTGTTACTTTGTTAACAGTGTAAAACTCTTATTGCCTGTACAGGTACTTTAAAATTGTAACATTGTTCTTTGCCATAAGTAATAACAACACATTTCTATTTAGTAAAACAAGTAGGCTAATATTAAAGAAGAAACTAAAGTAAATTTCTAAGTAGGTTAACAACAACAAAAATCATTTGAGTTACTTTTTATTAAATAAATTCAATTATTCTAAATATCTATACAGATATCCCCGAATAACAATTGCCAGTGGCAAAATGGAAAGCTATATTAATTAATAAAATAAATTAATTATTATTTTAAAAAACTGTATTAACTTCAAGAACCATCCACTCCAACTAAAATTATACAGTAGCAAATTCTCTAACAGTTATTCTATAACAGTAAAACAAAAATAATAATTTTTGCTATGTTAGATTGTAATAAACTAATGAAAAATGAATTATAATTTAATTTTTAAATTTATTAAGTAGAACTTACGAATTCATTTGCAGTAATAATAATAATAATATATCTAATGAGCTGGTAACATAGCTCACACTTTCAACAGATAAATTTCATATTTTATGCTCAGAAATTCAGTTATTGCAAAACTCATATAATTTATATTTTACATTTAAAATTAAATTTTTATTGCTAGTTTCACCAATTTCTCATTACAGATACAGTAAAATATCCTGTAGTATGTAAGTAAAATTACAAATTTCAAACAGTTTTATACAAAATTTCATAAACAAAAAACTTTAGGACCAGTTATCTTGGTTTACATACAAATTGTAAAAATATGGTTGAAAATTATTTTTGAACTTTATTGGATAGGATTATCAATTAATTAAAATAGTTTCTGGCAATATTGTAATGGAAGATTAAATAAAATTACATAGGTAATGATAGTAGTGTTTGAATACACACACATCATATAACCTAACCTAAAATAGTATTTAATATTTATTGTAACGCAAGTAATGTTACAAAATTTTTAAATTTCTAGGCTATTGGTCTGGCTTCCATGTTACAGACATTAACGTTTATCCGATTAGTAAAAGTAGTATATTACATTCTATTAAATACATCTTCTAGTAAGACAAGGAGTAGAACTATGATTTTGGTTTCATAACTTACTTAATTAAATTTTATGTTTATTTAAATTTAATAATTAGGTATTTGAATTAATAATACCATAATTTTGTGTACTCCTTCTATATCTTGTTCTGATAAATGTATAATTCATTTCATTAAATTTAATACAATTATTTATTACAATTTTGAACAGATTTTTGTCGATTGTTGGAGTAAAGACTAAATTACATATTTGAAATGTTCCATTCTATAAAAGCGATACCTTTTCACATTTCAGAATCTAGGCCAAGCCATACCAAAGGCTGCAATATAAAGGTTCTAATATCCAACGGAAATGGAATGTCTCATACATTTATACATTCACATTGAAGTAAAAATTAGTGACAGTTCACTTCACATCAATATCAGATGCTTCTATTTCTTTCACAAGCGGGGTCCTCCATATTGAAACTATTTCCCCAGTACGATTGCACTTTAGATATTCTTTTGCAGCAGAATTCTGTCTTTACATATTCAATGCGACGGATTCTTGTTTGTACTTGGAATTAGAGTATATCTGTATATATAACTTGCGTAATAAATACACAAACACCTCTTAACCACAAACTTTCTTTAATTTACCCTAATGTACATTTCAGTTACAAAGTAACCATCCTCAGAGGGATAACATACAAAGTCTTTGTATGTTATCCCTCTGAGGATGGTTACTTTGTAACTGAAATGTACATTAGGGTAAATTAAAGAAAGTTTGTGGTTAAGAGGTTTTTGTGTATTTATTATTAAATTCAACCACAGTATATTCCTAATAAATAGTATAACTTGCGTATTTACAAATAACTCTATGCATATAGCATTTTTACTATTAACTAAATTTTCGAATGTAGAATTGCTTTAATTCTTTTAAATTTAGAGTTATTCCACTGATCTCATTGAAATAGTAAACACATATTAAAACCCATTTTGAAAAGAAAATGTACCTCTATAAGTTGTTATGAATAAAGAGAATTCTGCGAAAAGACGACATAATTGAATCGTATAAGTGCTAGGAGCCATCCGCGCCGTGTTCCAAGCAGACACACTTTAGTATTTTCTCATATTTTTGTTTGCAAAACAAGAAATGGGTTGATCTATTCTAGCATTTCTATTTGGCATTCAAGTTATAATGAATAAAAAGGAACTTTTCTGTAAATACACCGTATAAATCAAATACTCTATACGTTTTCAATAAATTTCCATGATTTGTTATAAAAATCACAACATTTTATAAATACCAGTGATAAAATAAATTCCCTCTTTAAACACAAATATCTTTGTATTTATATTTTTTACAGTATAAATGAATACAATATGAATGTTTTGATTAGTTACTCAGTAAACCTTTATCTTATATTTTTTTTAGAAACATATTCAATATGGAAAAGCATCTACTCAATATATTTTGATTTGTTTATAAAGCGTTTGTTTATGGTTCACTGCACGCAAGGAGGTTTTCTTTTCTTAAAAATAAATAAGCCTTTGTTATTATTATTGAACCTATTTTGGTGAAAATAAATACAAAACAATAATGTAAAATATTATGGATAATTTGTTTGCGTATAATATTACAAATACATACACTTAATAATTGGCGTCTGTCTGTTATTAAACTTGTAACCTGTGCCCGCACTTATTTGTGTTATTAAATCCAAGCAAAATCTATGTAACACTGAGATAAATATTTCTTTCCTAAAATATATAAGGTTCGAAAGACTTTGAAAGCGGATTATTGATTCAGAGAGACTCCATACATCTGAGTAAATTACGCTTAACTCTAATCCAATTTAAAGTTTAATAGAATCCTCTCCTGCCGTGATCCCGTCCCTTCCTTTTCATCAGGAACATCCTTTATTAGTTTATTTCAATGCTTTTTTAGCGTATTGTCATTAGGAATTCTTTCCCTAAGGATTATCACAAACGTTCTATTAAATTCAATTAATTTATCTTTACTTTCAATAAAATGTTAATATGAAACGTTAAATTTTAAATTTGTCTTATAATGTCGGTAGTTGTGTTTTTATTTTGTCAATCAAATGAGCGAAATCCTTAACCTAACACAATTAGTCCCATCACAAAATCACTTTACCTATAATAACACTTTCTTCACCCATAAATATGCCCTACCTACGGGTATATTCTACGGGTAGAATAATAAATTTTCAGATAAAATCATATACTGGCATAGATAGGTTTATGACATTACCACATTTTATAAGGAAAATAAACACGGAACATATATTTTAAAACATCTCAATTTTGTGCATTCAACATTAACATACTCTAGCAAAACAGAAAAAAAACCCTTAATTTCCTTGACCTAGCAATTACACAAACAGACAAACAAACCCATACCTGAAACCCATCAACACTAATACCATTATTTACATCACTATGATCCATCATCTATTAAAAACACCCTTAAAAATACAAGAACAACATCAAGATTCAAACACTAAATATATGATGTACAAATCATAGATAAACATATAACACAAACAACTGGCTACAACTCAACATTGATTGATAATCTATTTAACCGCCTGGAAAATAATCTCAAACACTAAACCCCAAAAACCCAGATTGATAAACCGATAAAAAGAATAACACTGCCATATAAATAATCTAAAACTCATAAACTAACCAACACATTTTATAAGTATAATTACAAAATAGATTACTCCACACACAACTTCCTCAATAACAAAGGAATCTACAAAATTGCAGTACATGCCCCAGTTTCTTTTTAAGGAAAACTGGAAGGAGATTTTATAGATCCTACGAAGAACACATATAATCACTCACAAACAAAAACACTCAACAAACCACAAGTAAACAAAATTTACCATCATATCTTACTCCCACCCTAACCTAAAACAAGTAAGAGGTCTGTTACAGTCTGACATCACAATAGGATACATTTCTTAGACGACAGTTCTCATTAGCGAAAAGAAGTAAGTAGAGTAAATATATGTCCAAGCTAGTAACACAAAACTAGTAAAGCAATTGAAGATGGAATCAAATAATTCTATTTTTCAACCAATGTCTCACAATTTTCTTTCACTTTTTTAATATTACTTTACTAATATTTTGTAATAAACAAATACTCATAAATTGATTAAACAGGAATTTCATAATTTTATATAAAAATTGAAATAGGTTTAAGCATATTTACTTATGGTTATAAAAGTTTAACTAAATTTTTAAGGAAATAGTTAAACTGCCTTCAAAATTTGTAATGACACTGACAATATTTATTAACAAAATTTATAAAGTTTGTCAGTGTACAAAATATACAAGAAGAGTATCTTGTGAATTTGCTATTTAAAGTAAGGTCTGATATTCTCTAACTCAGTATAATATCCTGCCATGTTTTCTATACAAACAGACACATGAAGCTTTATTTAATCCAAACATCAGATTAAATGTTCAAGGCAATAAAATAGCCCATCAACTGTGAAATAAAGCCTGTGCTTAGATGTTTGATAGCAATGATTACGTCACCATTCATGGCCAAGTATGTGAAGTGTATGAGCATAATTCAATGTGGGACAAGACAGTCTATAAGAAGGTGAGCTTTTTCAAAGATGGGATATGGACAGTTTAATGTATTTGATTGCAGTGACTAAAATAAAAAAACCAACATATTTGTAATAATTTTGGATTTAGTAATAAATATAGAAATATAAAATATTTTAAACAAATAAAAGACCTACACAAATGTCACAAAATTATCATTTATTACTCATACACGTTTTAATGACAAATTCATCATCATAAGTGAGTGTTGCTACTACAAACTCTAAATTACAACTCACCTCTATTACAGCAGTTGTAAGTTAGAGTTTTTAGTAGCAACGCTCCCTTATGATGACTTTGTAATTGAAACGCGTAAGAGTTAATAATTCATGAATTTGAGAGTTTGTGTATGTCTTACAGTCTAAGACTTACAGTCTTTTTTTTTGTTTTAACTTAAGCTCGCAAGCTAAGCTCAAAGGCTAGTTGTATAAAATTATTGGATAATTCATATTCATGAAAATCTACAAATATAGTATGTAATATTTAGAATAAGTTTATAATCATATAAGTTTTATAATATTTATTGTTGAAAAAAATGTTTTTTTAAAATTTAGACTACAATTTATTTTAATTTCAATTTTGTTTAATTTATTTTACAGATGCAAAATGTAATTTAGTTAGAATCAATGGAAATAAAATCAGAAAAAAAATCAAATATCCATTAATTACAGATTGCTCTATCTAATAATAAATGTAGCCTATCATATCAAAAAGATTTGACTGTTTATAAAATTTTCAAACAATGGAAAAGAAGTAGTTAAATTCAGTCTTATGATTAGACATCAGTAATATAACATACTTGGTTTAAGAAATGCTATACTTGGAAATGTTCTGGTCTTGAGGAAAAGTGGTATCAAGTAGGGAAAAGAAGGAGACTTTACTTAAGGCATTTAAAAGCAGGGAATAATTATAATAATTTATTTAAGAAAGGTTTCAAATTGACTCTAATTATTAACACTAGTAAAACTTTTCTTATGTTAAAAAAAATAAATTTAACCGAATAAAAAATTGGGTAATTGTGAAATATATCAGCCGCCTGATATATATATATATAATTTTTCAAAACTACAAAATAGGACGATATACAGAATTTTTTTAAAATGCATTTTTGAAAGTTTTTCTTATCAATTTAAAGATGTATTAAAAAAAATCAGTGCGGAAGATTAAGTTGAGCATCTGCCGCGGAGTGATACAGTGACGTCAAACCTCTAGTTGATGTTTTAGCAATCTAATCTTTACGAATCAAAAACATTTCCTGAAGCTATATTGATAACTATTATTTTTGTAATCGCCAGAGAAGGTTAATTGAAATAAACCTATAAGTATCTAATCAGTATAGAACCTAGAATCAGAATATGATATACTTGCTACAGTAGCACTTTTGTTGTGAATGCAATAATATAATACTCTATGACAATCCTCTATGAAAAAAAAAAGAAGAAGAAAAAGAACATTATATAAATTAACAGATGATTTGTAATTGTTTTAGTTTTTTTCAGTTCTTTGTTTAGAGTTTTGTTTTAAGAAAGATGTGAAGTAATAAATAGTGTTTAAATATGAAATAAGTTTTATTACCAGCATAATTATATAAATATGACGAGTGTTCCGCCTGTAGCGGCAGTGTCAAAAGTTTATAGAAACAACATATGGCGACCGTGACAGGATAATAATTTGGTTACAGTTAAAATCTATGATCCATTAGTAAGTATTTTATAATGGATGCTCTGAAAAAGAAAAGAAAATTGTTTAGAACTGGATTTTCACGTTTACACAATACATTATTAGAATCCATAAAAAATGAAGATGATGTGATTTTGTTAAAAGCTAATTTAGAGCTATTACGTGAAAAACATAATCAATTGGAGGTCTTAGACCGAGAAATTATTGAAGTTTTACTAAATGAAAATGCATCTACTGAAGTTTTAGAAAATGAGGTAGAATCTGCCGATGAATACTCAGGCAAGTTTAAAATAGTTGAGTATTTAGTTGAACAGGCTATTGACAAGGCTAGGCCTAAGACAGATACTAGTGTGAATGTAGAAAAACGTAAATTTAAGTTACCCACACTTGAGTTTAAAAAGTTTGGTGGTGATATTAGTGATTGGTTGCCGTTTTGGGGCCAATTTAAGAAAATCCATGAAGACCCCTGTATTGATTCTGATGACAAGTATCAGTATCTCCTGCAAGCGACTATCCCTAATACTAAGGCTAGGGAAATTGTCGAGAGTTTTCCCCCATGTGGACGTAGTTATGAACAGGCTATTGAACATTTAAAATCTCGCTTTGCCAAAGATGACCTGTTAGTAGAGTTTTACATAAGAGAAATCTTGAAAATTGTAATAACATTAAATAGCAGTGAAAGTAAAATTACTATTTCCTCACTTTATGATCAAATTGAGTCAAAACTAAGGTGTTTAGAAACTTTAGGTGTAACAAAGGAGAAGTACGCTGCTATGCTCTTCCCATTAGTAGAATCTTGTCTCAGGGAGGATTTATTAATAGCTTGGCAGAGAAGTAGGCCTAACTCTCAACAGGACGAGACCGCGTCAGAAAGTAAAAGTAGGCTAGATAGCCTAATGAATTTTTTGAAAATTGAAGTGGAGGGAGAAGAAAGAATAAACTTAGCTAAACAGGGATTTGGTTTACAAAAAACAAAAGTATCAACAGGTGATAATACTACGAGTTCATATAAAAGAGACTTTGCAAGTAAAGATAAGCATATTAAAAATACAAGAAGGCCTACCAGCAATGTTACAGCAGCTGGCCTTGTAAATGTAAAATCAAATACGTCTACAGTAAGCACAGATAAGACGAAGTTATCGATGTGTGTGTTTTGTGACGGTGGTCATTTAAGTGAAAACTGTTTTAAAGCTAGGGACATGTCTTTAGAAGAAAGGCAGAATATTCTTACTAGCAAAAGGTGTTGCTTTTCTTGTACAAAAGTAGGACATTTAAGTAAACATTGCAGAGCTATTGTTAAATGTATTATTTGTAATGGAAAACATGTACCACTTATGTGTTCAAAGTTGCAGAATAATTTTAATAGGTCTAACATTAAACCTAAATGCGAGGAAAAAGAAGCTGAGCCCAATTTTGAGAATTCCTTGTCCAATGTGAATGGCAATCAGGTTTACATGCAAACTCTTGTTGTCAAGGCTGTTAGTGACACAAAAGAACTCAATGTGCGTTTACTTTTTGACAGTGGATCCCAGAGGTCATACATAAGGAAATCGACTGTTGAAAAAATGAAATATGACACTTGTGGTGAAGAAACATTATTACATGGCCTGTTTGGAGGAGAGGTCACTAAGCCTCGCAATCATGCATGCTACAAAGTCAGACTACAAAGTATAGATAAAACATATTCTTGTAATTTCAAGGCACTTAGTGAAATAAATATTTGTACTTATGTTCCTGCCTTGAAACCAGGAAGATGGACTGATGAACTGATGGAAAGAGGTATTAAATTGTTTCAGGATGCAGACAGTCCAATTGAGATATTAATTGGGGCTGACATATATGGGAAACTTCTAACTGGAAGAAAAGAGGTTCTAGATTGTGGTATTATAGCCCTTGAAACTCATTTAGGATGGGTTTTGACAGGAAAATTTCAAGAAAGTAAAGAATTTAGTTCTATGACAGCACTTTCTATGTTTGTACAAAGTAATTCAATATGCAAGCTGTGGGAAATGGATGTTTTAGGTATAAAAGACCCACTACAGACCAGAAGCAAACAAGAAATTGAACATTCTGTTCAAACACAATTTTTGGAAACTGTGAGAGTAAATGAAGAAGGACGCTATGAAGTCAAATTACCTTGGTCCGAAGACCACCCAGAAGTTCCAAGAAATTTCAATCTTGCAAAAAAAAGGCTTGAAAACTCAGTGAAAAAGCTAACAAATGAAAGTTTATATAATGTATATAACAATGTGTTTTCAGATTGGCTGGAAGATGGTGTTATTGAGGAAATCCCAATAAGCAAATGGGATGAAGGTCACTATTTACCTCATAGACCAGTGATAAAAGAAAACAGCACCACTGCAGTAAGACCGGTTTTTGATGCCTCGTCTAAAGAAAAGGGTTACTATTCCCTTAATCAGTGTTTGGAAATAGGTATTAACTTAATTGAAATAATACCAGCTTTGCTTTTACGTTTTCGACTTTATAAAATAGGAGTTATCGCTGACATAAAAAAGGCGTTTTTGCAAATAAGTTTGTATGAAGAGGACAGAGATTTCCTAAGATTTCTGTGGCAAAACACAGATGGATCACTCAAGATTTTCCGACATAGAAGAGTTGTTTTTGGAGTCTCAAGTAGTCCATTTTTGCTCAATGCCGTCATCAACTACCACCTGCAGAAGTATTTAGTACCGTGTGCTGAAGACAATCAATTTTCTAAATGTACAATAGAAAAGTTGTTTAAAAGTTTCTATGTTGATAACTGTGTTACAGGTGTAAATAATGAAAGGGATTTGAAACAGTTCATTTCAGAAGCAATACAAATATTTTCTTTGGGAAAGTTTGAGCTGCGAGGATGGGAATATACTGAACCTGGTCTGGAAGACAAGACAGAGGCTTCAGTCCTAGGTCTCACATGGGACAAGAAAGAAGACACAATTTCTGTGAGTTTTCATAAAATAGTAAATTTAGAAGAGAACTTGGTAACACAACGTGTTATATTGTCCACTGTACACAGATTGTTCGATCCTATTGGATTCACTTGTCCTATTTCCATATGCCCTAAGTTATTATTGCAGGAATGCTGGAAAGATAATTGTGGGTGGGACAAAGAAGTACCAGAAGAAATCAAACAACGATTCAATATATGGTTTCAGGAACTCGATCAATTAAAAGAGATGAAGATTCCACGATGGCTACAAGGTGTGGATGACGTAATCATTTCTGTATCAGTTCACATATTTTGTGATGCCAGCAAATTTGCGTACTCAACAGCAGTATTTATGCGTTTTGAACTTAGTACATGTATTCAATTACAGCTAATCCAGGCAAAGTCACGTGTAGCACCTGTAAAGAAGATGACAATACCCAGACTTGAACTAATGGCTGCTACTATAGGTGCTAGATTAGGTTCTTCAGTAGTGCAAGAATTAAGAGATGAAAACAAATTTGAATGTAATATTAAATTTTTTTATTGGAGTGACTCTTCTACAGTAATAGCTTGGATTAAAAGAGAAGAAAACTGGGGAGTATTTGTTAGAAATAGAGTTGAAGAAATCTGCAGCCTCACTTCCAGAACATCTTGGCGGCACATTCCCGGCACTATGAATCCAGCAGACTTGCCCAGTAGAGGATGTTCAGTTTCCAGGTTGATTAGTTCCAGATGGTGGGAGGGCCCGTCATGGTTGAAGTTGCCTGAAGATACCTGGCCATCAAATGAACCTGAACCTGACGAAGAATTAATTTCTTTAGAAAAAAAGAAAGGACCTACACCTTCACTTTTAAGTAATAATTACCCAAAAGATTGGTTTTATTACTTTTCAAATGATTTTGATAAGATTGTGTGTGTTTTTGCATGGTTGCTGAGATTTATTCATAATTGTAACCCCTCAAAGAAGGAAAAGTGTGTGAGTAAAGTTTTGTCATGTAAGGAGATTATTGAAGCTAACAATTTTATAATTAGAATTGTTCAACAGCAATCATTTGAAGGAATAAGGGACCCTAAATTGGCTTCATTGTCACCATTTATGGCTGCTGATGGTATTATAAGGCTAAAGACAAAATTAACAGAAAGAAAGGATTTGGAAAATTTTAAATTTCCTGTTGTTCTACCATCAAAACATGACATTGTAGATATTCTTATTCTTACAATACATAAGAGATCATGTCATGTGGGAGTTCAAGGTCTCTTAAGTTTATTAAGAGAAAACTATTGGATATTGAGAGGAAGAAAAACAATAAGTAATACTTTGAAAAAATGTATTCCTTGTCAGAGACATAATTCAAAAAATGTAGAAACAATCACTCCACCCTTACCTGAAAGTAGAGTACGAGATGCCGCAGTATTTGAAGTGGTTGGAATTGATTTTGCGGGACCTTTGTTTCTACGAGATGGCAGTAAAGTTTGGATCTGCATATTCACTTGTGCAGTATACCGTGCTGTTCATTTGGAGTTAGTAAAGTTTCTTTCTGTCGAAGCATTTATAGATACACTTAGAAGATTTATTGCAAGGCGAGGAAGACCATCAATAATATATAGTGACAATGGTACCAATTTCACAGGTACAGAAAAGGCATTTAAAATTCTAGATTGGAATGCTATCTTAAAATATAGCTCATGCCAACAAATTGACTGGAGGTTTAACCCTCCCTCTGCTGCATGGTGGGGCGGATGGTGGGAGCGACTCATCCGACTCATGAAACAGTTGCTACACAAAACCTTGGGCAAAACGTCATTGGATTATGAGGAAATGGAGACAATCTTATGTGATTGTGAAAGTATCATGAATTCTAGACCTTTGACATATTTATCTGAAACTTCTTCAGACCTAACTGCTATTACTCCAAATATGTTTTTACATGACTTAAAAGAAATTGGAGTTCCAGATTGTGACCATGTAAATACAAAAAGTCTTAACAAGAGAGTACGTTATCGACAACACCTGAGAGAAGCATTGCGAAAAAGATTTAGGATTGAGTATTTAGGACAATTAGCTTTAAAAAGTAAGAAAAACGGCAGACAGTTGAAAGTTGGAGAATTAGTACTGATTGAAGTTGAAAATAAAAAAAGAATTGATTGGCCAATAGGACTGATAGAAAAGACTATCATTAGTAGAGATGGAGTGTGTAGATTAGTGCAATTGAAGACTGCTTTTGGAAGTTTATTGAGACCAATACAAAGACTATATCCTCTTGAAATGCAAGAAGAAACCATCCAAGAACAATTAAAAGAAAAGATTAAACCAAAAGTGACAAAAACCAATGAACATGAACTACACCTGGAAGAAGATAATGTGACAAAAGAAAATAAAATTGTGACATATTTAAGAAGTGGCAGACAAATTAAGCTTCCACAAAAATTTGTTGATTAATCTTTTAACAATATACTATTTTTTAATGTTTTGAGTTAAACCATAACTCAAAAGGTGGGAGTATGTTGTGAATGCAATAATATAATACTCTATGACAATCCTCTATGAAAAAAAAAAGAAGAAGAAAAAGAACATTATATAAATTAACAGATGATTTGTAATTGTTTTAGTTTTTTTCAGTTCTTTGTTTAGAGTTTTGTTTTAAGAAAGATGTGAAGTAATAAATAGTGTTTAAATATGAAATAAGTTTTATTACCAGCATAATTATATAAATATGACGAGTGTTCCGCCTGTAGCGGCAGTGTCAAAAGTTTATAGAAACAACAACTTTATAAGGACGGTCGTTTTAGGAGAAATGCCCCATTGTAATATATATACAAGTGTTTTAGTTAACATTTTGTAGCGGACGTAAAGATAGAATCAACTAATATGAAATTAAAACATAATGCAGGAATAAACACTTACAAATTTTAACAAAAAATACTGTTAATCCTTTAAAAAATATTTATTTTTTCAATAATTAAAAGATACTTAATTAAGTAAATACGTAAGGGCTTACTTGCTGACGCTTTGTGAATGGAACGATTGTTTCGAAACGAGTCAGCAAGTAAGCCCTTACATATTCATTTAGTCAAGTATTTTTTACTTATAGTTTAATCAGTGAATTCAAGATGATTACATCAAGCAAATTATTTTTTACTCAAAACCTTTTACGAATATTACTTTCACAGAATAGCATTTTACCATTATAAAGATTTGTATATTAGATCAAAACCATGGATACTGTGTAATTTATCATCTTTGTTTAAAACATGTAACAGTTTTTATAAATTATGTAAAAGATAACCTATTTTTTAAATCACAATTTAACTATCTTGTAACTTTTTTTTCTGACCAGTCATTTTGTTTGTTAAAATATCTTCTCATTTGGATATATCTATTTTTGTTTATTAATCAACCCATTCCAATCATTTCTGTAGTTAATTATATACTGTTTCTAATCACCAAATTCTTTAAAAAAATATTTATTCCAAAATAATATGTATGAACTATTCTAAACAACTAGGCCATTGTAGGCTACTATATATTAGCAGGGTATATGTAAGTGTTGTTTCTATAAACTTTTGACACTGCCGCTACAGGCGGAACACTCGTCATATTTATATAATTATGCTGGTAATAAAACTTATTTCATATTTAAACACTATTTATTACTTCACATCTTTCTTAAAACAAAACTCTAAACAAAGAACTGAGAAAAACTAAAACAATTACAAATCATCTGTTAATTTATATAATGTTCTTTTTCTTTTTTTTTTCCATAGAGGATTGTCATAGAGTATTATATTATTGCATTCACAACATACTCCCACCTTTTGAGTTATGGTTTAACTCAAAACATTAAAAAATAGTATATTGTTAAAAGATTAATCAACAAATTTTTGTGGAAGCTTAATTTGTCTGCCACTTCTTGAATATGTCACAATTTTATTTTCTTTTGTCACATTATCTTCTTCCAGGTGTAGTTCATGTTCATTGGTTTTTGTCACTTTTGGTTTAATCTTTTCTTTTAATTGTTCTTGGATGGTTTCTTCTTGCATTTCAAGAGGATATAGTCTTTGTATTGGTCTCAATAAACTTCCAAAAGCAGTCTTCAATTGCACTAATCTACACACTCCATCTCTACTAATGATAGTCTTTTCTATCAGTCCTATTGGCCAATCAATTCTTTTTTTATTTTCAACTTCAATCAGTACTAATTCTCCAACTTTCAACTGTCTGCCGTTTTTCTTACTTTTTAAAGCTAATTGTCCTAAATACTCAATCCTAAATCTTTTTCGCAATGCTTCTCTCAGGTGTTGTCGATAACGTACTCTCTTGTTAAGACTTTTTGTATTTACATGGTCACAATCTGGAACTCCAATTTCTTTTAAGTCATGTAAAAACATATTTGGAGTAATAGCAGTTAGGTCTGAAGAAGTTTCAGATAAATATGTCAAAGGTCTAGAATTCATGATACTTTCACAATCACATAAGATTGTCTCCATTTCCTCATAATCCAATGACGTTTTGCCCAAGGTTTTGCGTAGCAACTGTTTCATGAGTCGGATGAGTCGCTCCCACCATCCGCCCCACCATGCAGCAGAGGGAGGGTTAAACCTCCAGTCAATTTGTTGGCATGAGCTATATTTTAAGATAGCATTCCAATCTAGAATTTTAAATGCCTTTTCTGTACCTGTGAAATTGGTACCATTGTCACTATATATTATTGATGGTCTTCCTCGCCTTGCAATAAATCTTCTAAGTGTATCTATAAATGCTTCGACAGAAAGAAACTTTACTAACTCCAAATGAACAGCACGGTATACTGCACAAGTGAATATGCAGATCCAAACTTTACTGCCATCTCGTAGAAACAAAGGTCCCGCAAAATCAATTCCAACCACTTCAAATACTGCGGCATCTCGTACTCTACTTTCAGGTAAGGGTGGAGTGATTGTTTCTACATTTTTTGAATTATGTCTCTGACAAGGAATACATTTTTTCAAAGTATTACTTATTGTTTTTCTTCCTCTCAATATCCAATAGTTTTCTCTTAATAAACTTAAGAGACCTTGAACTCCCACATGACATGATCTCTTATGTATTGTAAGAATAAGAATATCTACAATGTCATGTTTTGATGGTAGAACAACAGGAAATTTAAAATTTTCCAAATCCTTTCTTTCTGTTAATTTTGTCTTTAGCCTTATAATACCATCAGCAGCCATAAATGGTGACAATGAAGCCAATTTAGGGTCCCTTATTCCTTCAAATGATTGCTGTTGAACAATTCTAATTATAAAATTGTTAGCTTCAATAATCTCCTTACATGACAAAACTTTACTCACACACTTTTCCTTCTTTGAGGGGTTACAATTATGAATAAATCTCAGCAACCATGCAAAAACACACACAATCTTATCAAAATCATTTGAAAAGTAATAAAACCAATCTTTTGGGTAATTATTACTTAAAAGTGAAGGTGTAGGTCCTTTCTTTTTTTCTAAAGAAATTAATTCTTCGTCAGGTTCAGGTTCATTTGATGGCCAGGTATCTTCAGGCAACTTCAACCATGACGGGCCCTCCCACCATCTGGAACTAATCAACCTGGAAACTGAACATCCTCTACTGGGCAAGTCTGCTGGATTCATAGTGCCGGGAATGTGCCGCCAAGATGTTCTGGAAGTGAGGCTGCAGATTTCTTCAACTCTATTTCTAACAAATACTCCCCAGTTTTCTTCTCTTTTAATCCAAGCTATTACTGTAGAAGAGTCACTCCAATAAAAAAATTTAATATTACATTCAAATTTGTTTTCATCTCTTAATTCTTGCACTACTGAAGAACCTAATCTAGCACCTATAGTAGCAGCCATTAGTTCAAGTCTGGGTATTGTCATCTTCTTTACAGGTGCTACACGTGACTTTGCCTGGATTAGCTGTAATTGAATACATGTACTAAGTTCAAAACGCATAAATACTGCTGTTGAGTACGCAAATTTGCTGGCATCACAAAATATGTGAACTGATACAGAAATGATTACGTCATCCACACCTTGTAGCCATCGTGGAATCTTCATCTCTTTTAATTGATCGAGTTCCTGAAACCATATATTGAATCGTTGTTTGATTTCTTCTGGTACTTCTTTGTCCCACCCACAATTATCTTTCCAGCATTCCTGCAATAATAACTTAGGGCATATGGAAATAGGACAAGTGAATCCAATAGGATCGAACAATCTGTGTGCAGTGGACAATATAACACGTTGTGTTACCAAGTTCTCTTCTAAATTTACTATTTTATGAAAACTCACAGAAATTGTGTCTTCTTTCTTGTCCCAGGTGAGACCTAGGACTGAAGCCTCTGTCTTGTCTTCCAGACCAGGTTCAGTATATTCCCATCCTCGCAGCTCAAACTTTCCCAAAGAAAATATTTGTATTGCTTCTGAAATGAACTGTTTCAAATCCCTTTCATTATTTACACCTGTAACACAGTTATCAACATAGAAACTTTTAAACAACTTTTCTATTGTACATTTAGAAAATTGATTGTCTTCAGCACACGGTACTAAATACTTCTGCAGGTGGTAGTTGATGACGGCATTGAGCAAAAATGGACTACTTGAGACTCCAAAAACAACTCTTCTATGTCGGAAAATCTTGAGTGATCCATCTGTGTTTTGCCACAGAAATCTTAGGAAATCTCTGTCCTCTTCATACAAACTTATTTGCAAAAACGCCTTTTTTATGTCAGCGATAACTCCTATTTTATAAAGTCGAAAACGTAAAAGCAAAGCTGGTATTATTTCAATTAAGTTAATACCTATTTCCAAACACTGATTAAGGGAATAGTAACCCTTTTCTTTAGACGAGGCATCAAAAACCGGTCTTACTGCAGTGGTGCTGTTTTCTTTTATCACTGGTCTATGAGGTAAATAGTGACCTTCATCCCATTTGCTTATTGGGATTTCCTCAATAACACCATCTTCCAGCCAATCTGAAAACACATTGTTATATACATTATATAAACTTTCATTTGTTAGCTTTTTCACTGAGTTTTCAAGCCTTTTTTTTGCAAGATTGAAATTTCTTGGAACTTCTGGGTGGTCTTCGGACCAAGGTAATTTGACTTCATAGCGTCCTTCTTCATTTACTCTCACAGTTTCCAAAAATTGTGTTGAACAGAATGTTCAATTTCTTGTTTGCTTCTGGTCTGTAGTGGGTCTTTTATACCTAAAACATCCATTTCCCACAGCTTGCATATTGAATTACTTTGTACAAACATAGAAAGTGCTGTCATAGAACTAAATTCTTTACTTTCTTGAAATTTTCCTGTCAAAACCCATCCTAATTGAGTTTCAAGGGCTATAATACCACAATCTAGAACCTCTTTTCTTCCAGTTAGAAGTTTCCCATATATGTCAGCCCCAATTAATATCTCAATTGGACTGTCTGCATCCTGAAACAATTTAATACCTCTTTCCATCAGTTCATCAGTCCATCTTCCTGGTTTCAAGGCAGGAACATAAGTACAAATATTTATTTCACTAAGTGCCTTGAAATTACAAGAATATGTTTTATCTATACTTTGTAGTCTGACTTTGTAGCATGCATGATTGCGAGGCTTAGTGACCTCTCCTCCAAACAGGCCATGTAATAATGTTTCTTCACCACAAGTGTCATATTTCATTTTTTCAACAGTCGATTTCCTTATGTATGACCTCTGGGATCCACTGTCAAAAAGTAAACGCACATTGAGTTCTTTTGTGTCACTAACAGCCTTGACAACAAGAGTTTGCATGTAAACCTGATTGCCATTCACATTGGACAAGGAATTCTCAAAATTGGGCTCAGCTTCTTTTTCCTCGCATTTAGGTTTAATGTTAGACCTATTAAAATTATTCTGCAACTTTGAACACATAAGTGGTACATGTTTTCCATTACAAATAATACATTTAACAATAGCTCTGCAATGTTTACTTAAATGTCCTACTTTTGTACAAGAAAAGCAACACCTTTTGCTAGTAAGAATATTCTGCCTTTCTTCTAAAGACATGTCCCTAGCTTTAAAACAGTTTTCACTTAAATGACCACCGTCACAAAACACACACATCGATAACTTCGTCTTATCTGTGCTTACTGTAGACGTATTTGATTTTACATTTACAAGGCCAGCTGCTGTAACATTGCTGGTAGGCCTTCTTGTATTTTTAATATGCTTATCTTTACTTGCAAAGTCTCTTTTATATGAACTCGTAGTATTATCACCTGTTGATACTTTTGTTTTTTGTAAACCAAATCCCTGTTTAGCTAAGTTTATTCTTTCTTCTCCCTCCACTTCAATTTTCAAAAAATTCATTAGGCTATCTAGCCTACTTTTACTTTCTGACGCGGTCTCGTCCTGTTGAGAGTTAGGCCTACTTCTCTGCCAAGCTATTAATAAATCCTCCCTGAGACAAGATTCTACTAATGGGAAGAGCATAGCAGCGTACTTCTCCTTTGTTACACCTAAAGTTTCTAAACACCTTAGTTTTGACTCAATTTGATCATAAAGTGAGGAAATAGTAATTTTACTTTCACTGCTATTTAATGTTATTACAATTTTCAAGATTTCTCTTATGTAAAACTCTACTAACAGGTCATCTTTGGCAAAGCGAGATTTTAAATGTTCAATAGCCTGTTCATAACTACGTCCACATGGGGGAAAACTCTCGACAATTTCCCTAGCCTTAGTATTAGGGATAGTCGCTTGCAGGAGATACTGATACTTGTCATCAGAATCAATACAGGGGTCTTCATGGATTTTCTTAAATTGGCCCCAAAACGGCAACCAATCACTAATATCACCACCAAACTTTTTAAACTCAAGTGTGGGTAACTTAAATTTACGTTTTTCTACATTCACACTAGTATCTGTCTTAGGCCTAGCCTTGTCAATAGCCTGTTCAACTAAATACTCAACTATTTTAAACTTGCCTGAGTATTCATCGGCAGATTCTACCTCATTTTCTAAAACTTCAGTAGATGCATTTTCATTTAGTAAAACTTCAATAATTTCTCGGTCTAAGACCTCCAATTGATTATGTTTTTCACGTAATAGCTCTAAATTAGCTTTTAACAAAATCACATCATCTTCATTTTTTATGGATTCTAATAATGTATTGTGTAAACGTGAAAATCCAGTTCTAAACAATTTTCTTTTCTTTTTCAGAGCATCCATTATAAAATACTTACTAATGGATCATAGATTTTAACTGTAACCAAATTATTATCCTGTCACGGTCGCCATATGTTGTTTCTATAAACTTTTGACACTGCCGCTACAGGCGGAACACTCGTCATATTTATATAATTATGCTGGTAATAAAACTTATTTCATATTTAAACACTATTTATTACTTCACATCTTTCTTAAAACAAAACTCTAAACAAAGAACTGAGAAAAACTAAAACAATTACAAATCATCTGTTAATTTATATAATGTTCTTTTTCTTTTTTTTTTTTCCATAGAGGATTGTCATAGAGTATTATATTATTGCATTCACAACAGTAAGAATTAATTATTTACCATACATAAATTATAGTTGACTTATACTTTAAATATTTTTAAAATCATTTCACAAATATTAATTTTACAATGTTTTAAATAATTGAAATATGTAATGTAAACGTTTTCTAATAAAACATGCATTTAAAATAGGATTTGGGAGGAATACCTTTCTCAAAAGAACAAAGTAGGTATTTATTATTACTTGATTTTTTTAAGATAAGAGATGATATAGAGGAAATAAATGTTAATGCAAAGTATATAAAATAAACTGGGGAGATGTAGAAAAAAATGGATATAATGAAACCCCAGAAATTTAAAAACAAAACAAATTCAATACCAAGTTGCTACCAATCCATGTATATAATGATAATAATAAAACCTGAAGGATTGCAAGTTTAATAAAGTAACTGTACAAATATTTTTAAGCCAATACGTCTATTCATTTCCTGAAGTCAAATTTATTTATTTCTGGTATGGAGTTGGCAGTGGGAAGTGTAGCGATGTACGGAGTTGGTCCTTGAGCAGAAAACAAATCCGCTGTTCATAGATGTCGTCCAATACAATATTCATATACATTTTGAGAATGATGACAGCAAATGATAGAGTAACATACATGTGTCTATAAATAGTGAGAGTAAGATCATGATAGAAGGTGAGAGGAGTTCACACCAGGTCATAAAAACCAAAAAGACCACCTCTTTATAAATGGACTCCTGCATGTGTCCACAACTGTGTCCCATCACCTACTAGACCCAGACCTAGTTTTAGGGGAGTCACCCTGGCTAAGCCTTTCATTTATATCAAAAAATAAACAGATATTATCTTTATAACTTTAAATAAAACTTAAAAAAAACCTTTTCTTTCCCAGTTTAAATACAAATTAATGCCATGCTCGATGATTAGCTGTGCAAAAGATACGAATATTTATAGTTAAAAATACTTTATATAGAGCATAAATTTAATTTAACTTAATTTTGAATTAATACCATAATATATTGTCTGTAGTAATAATACTATTTTTGCCTTAAACACTCACAGTCTTAAAGTTAATTTTCTTGTTGCTAAACTAACTTTAATACCCATAAAATTATAATAAAAAAAATCATCATTATATCTTGAGACACCATTCTAAATATTATAAACATGTTAAATAAGTACCTCTGCTAGTACCCATTATACTCTCACCTGTAAATCACTCTGAAAAATACACATATAGCCTCTAGAAACAAAAAAAAAATTTCCTATAATTAAGTAGATGGAGAAGGCATTGTCCTTTACTAGATTTCCCTCAGAGGTACAGAGATGAACAAATATAACAACTCCATCTGTGTTTGAGAAGGTAGCTGTGACACAAACACATTCTCCAGGAAAGAGGCTGTGAGTTTGCTTCTAAATCACCAATTTTTAGGATTTTGATGTGGTGTAGTCCACTTCCCTCTTTTTTGAAGAGTAGGGAGATACTCCTGTTTCCATTATTTTCAGAAGTTTTGAGACACCTTCATACTGGTGTTCTGAAAGTGTTATGAGGGGTGCTCGAATAAGGAAGTATCCAGAAGTGAGAAAGTAGAGTTCCCTTCATAAAATGAATCTTGTTAAAGCAGTAATAAAACCTGCATTGGAAAGACTACTAACCACTTCAAGATATACTGCTTTTACTACAGATATTCATCTAAAAATGCGTGAGATGCTGATATTTTAGCCTTTCCTGCCTGCAGACAGAATATATCTTCAAGCTCCATAATTATAATTTAAAACCAAATCTGGCTGTATCACCACTAATAAAATTTAAAGAGAGTCGGACCTAATGTCAGGTAAGAATCTTTCGTGGGTATAAAACTGGGAATAGGCCACTTATCTGGTGATTTGATAGCCAGGATGGCCCATGCTATCACTGAGGGTGATCTGTCAGAGCAGAAGTCCACGACTAGCACAGTTTGCATGATTGAAGAGAAAAGCGGTGTGTAACCATTAGTAGCGATAGTTGAATCTTGTGTCACAGCTAGCACAACAAGTGTGACATGACATTTAACACAATTCACCAACTATCTGACAAGTCTTGCAGGAAGATGCATTCCTCAGAGCTCTAGTTGAGGTGTAGAAATTTTCAGAGGGGGCACACGAGATTTAGCCATTGCCAAAACTCGTCTACCTTGGGATCCTTTAAAATGGTTTGGAAATAGAACGCTACATGCTATTCTGCTTCGGAGCTATGAGTGTTCATATCAAAGGCTTGACACAGGACGATGGTAACAATGTATGCAAATCTTATCAAACTGTAAAAGTTCTAACTTAAATTGATTCATTTTCAATCAATTTAAAGAAGTTAAATAATGGGATAATAAACGGTTCATCCCATTGTATTTTTAAGGCCCAGAGGATTTTTAAGAGAGCCTTAAAATTATTAGGGCAATGAATCCACATGAGGCATTAATCTGTGCCACCATAGAAAGCATTTTTTTTTTGTTGGTTTCAAAGAACCATTTAATTACTAAAATACTGTACAGTGAGTTATCCAGGCCTTGAAAGGAAAGGAGAATTTCTATATGTGAATTACTAACCAGTTCCGGTGATTACTAATCCAGTTACAGAGGTCAAACCCACCTTTCGAGGCAATTATCTCCTCTTGATCTTCTTTGAGAGAGTTTACACAAAAAATTAAATTATCTACTTAGACATGTTGTTCAAACACCTTGGCTCCCAAAGGATGTTTTTCCCTTTCATCTTGCATAGTTGCTTCAAAGTTTAAATTGTAAGAAAATGGTAACAAAACAAAAAAAAAAAAAAAAAAAACTAAAAATGATGGTTAGCATACGATATTGGATCTTCTCTCCAGTAGAGTAGTTGGAAATGTCGATCATCAGGGTACATCTCCCTAAACTCTGACGAATGTTATAAGAGAGATCTATAGGTTAGCACCTACAATTCATCAGAATATCACAGATTTCATTGTCTAACTTAGAATTTAAGAGTAAAGTTTGATTGAGAGAAACATTTGCAGATGTTTCTGCAATAGCGCCATAAACAACTGTGAATTTAGTGGTGGATGACTCACTTTTTTACTGCATGGTGAGACAATAAAAAGTGTGGTGTGTCCTCTGGAATTGTAGAGGTTATTAGCTCAATGTACACTGAAAGAAAACAATCATTCATATACCTGAAATATATTTTTTGTAAGTGTTTACCTGCATCAAACGTTTTTCTAGAGAGAACTGAGTATCCAGTTTCCTTCTAGCGGGTGATTATGTTTAAAGGAAAGTCTTACACAGAAACGTCCTATAGGGTTTTTAGAGTTCTGGGTAGTGAAATGAGCTTAACACTGCACTCTTCCGCAGATGGTTTTATTTTTCGTGAGTTTATAGCACCTGGCATTTTAATAAAACTTTTACCAGTGACCATCTTGGTGAACTAATAAGCTCTTTTATACAGCATGTCAATATAACTTGGTACATGGAAGGTTGGATCTGATAAAACAAGTCTTTAAATGTAGTCACTACTTCTGTAGGAACAAGAAAATGTAGGAGTTTATAATTTATTTATCCTCAGATCATTACTGGATGGCTGTATGCCCCCCGGGAAGAGGAAGGTAGGATCTGATAAAACAAGGTCTTCAAAGTTATTCACTATTTCTGTAGAAACTTCTAAATGTAAGAGTTTAAAGGTTAGTTTTTCTAAGATCACTACTTGATGTCTGTATACGAATCCCAGGAAGAAAGAAAATCTTTTGTGAATTGGCACACTGAGTAGGTGAACAGTGGTTTCTGATATACAATAAATCATTAAACTTTAGTCTAAAACATTTCTCAAAACAATAGAAAATCCATTTGGAGCACTGATTCCTACTAGAACAGTTCTTAAAGAGTACAATAGAATGATGACCACTATTCACGTTTTGAGAGAAAACCACTAGAGGGTTTTGTGGGTTATCTTCTCTCTTAGATGATATTAGCTACCCATTAACGTCAGTCTTATTTTCGTGGTAACTACAGGGTTAGAAGGCGAGCGCTGCAGTAAATAAAGCCATAAGTGGTGATTTTTATCACAATAAGAGCACGTGTTATTAGACTTACAATCTTTTGATTGTGTGAGGTGTCTAAGCAGGTGAAACAAAACTGTCTCCTCCTGAACTGGTTTTCTTGAGGGGAAAGAGCTCAAAAGTCACTACACTTATATAAGTTGTGTACAGGTTTAGAAGAAAAATTATTTATAATCTGGTTTGGAGTAGATATCAACACCTTACAAGTATATCCTGAAGGATTTGTTTTCACAGAACTCTGGGAGTTGTGAAGGATAGAGCATGCTTTGGAAGTCAAGTTATAGTAGAAATCAGCGACCTCCATAATAGCACATTTAGCTTCCAAAAAAGTAACAATTTTTTAGACTTCAAGAATCTTTTGCATATATGTTCTACTATCTTCAAGGTTTTTTGTAAAATCTTTTCTAGTTTACTCAAAAGAAAAGTAGATAAAATAGTTTTATCTTTTCCATCATTATGTTTGAAAGCTATCTAAGAGTAAATCCTATTTTTCAAAAAACGATATGATACTTTTATAGTTAACAGTTAAACACAGTGGAAAAGTTAATTATTTGATTAACATAATGAGTTATGATTTTTCTATTGCCCTTAAACTTATTGGTCAGGATTTTCCCAGCAATTGAATAGTCCTCTTGAGTGATAGGTAGATTTTTTTAACAAGTTCTAAAGCTTGATCCTTGAGTGAACGTAATAAATACTGAAACCTTTCAGTGTCTGATAAACAGGAGTTTTTATAAACAGTCGAATGAAATAAACTATGAAACAGGAACCACTGTTCAAGAGAACCATTAAAAGTTTTCAGAACAACCTGAGGTTACCGTTAGGCCCAGGTATGGTCTGATTGTCATTACCCGAATATTGTAAAAGAGGCGAGTACTTGAAAACATTTTAGGTCTACTGAATTGAAATGTGAAGATTATAAGCTTCATCAAGAACCCTCTTCTTGTTAAATCATCAGCTAATGCTGAGGTTCTATCTTTTATTTTCAACTGAATTATACAAAGTTTAATTTTTAAAATTTGCAAAACGTGTTTTAAAAGGTGCAAAATTAACTTTAACCTTATAGTTTTCATTGAAATAAATAAAATCCCAATTTACTGCTTGGAAATAGATTGAATTTGTATAAAAGTTTTAGGTTACATTAATATAAGTGTCCCAAGCTTAGGTCGATGTAGACAAATATAAAGTAGACTGTATAGTTTTTCCTTTTTATTTTTAAAACCTTTGCAAAAATAAAAGTTTGAATGAAAACAAATTATACAACAATAACAATATTTAGAATTGTCATAATAGCAACAGTTTAATGAAAAAATCATTCTAAAACAAAAATTAATAAAAGCTATCACTGAATGTTTATTGATGTTAGCTGTTTCTATTCTTCAGTAGATTGGTATAAACTAGCTACTGGCATGGACCCTCCATATCAGTGAATGTAAGCACTTATTCTACTCATTTAGATTTTTGAGCTTGCAAAACTGTACAATATAAATGTTTCAACACAATACAAATTATATTGGAATTATTACAACATTAGTTAAATTAAAGATATTTCTTTAAAAAACAAGATATCAGGATCCCTATTTTTAAACACACACAATGCTACAGTAGAAAAAAAGTGTAAATCCAATTACCATTCATTAAACGTTTTAAAAATAAATTTATATCCAGATTGTAAAAGCCCAGTTTGGTATTGGAAGAGTGTTTATTTTCCCGAAGGACCACTGGTGTATATAAGTAAATAGACAACTAATTTTACTTACCTAAAGTAAATACGTTATTTACTTACCAAAAGTCCAGTAGGTTTCACTGTATTTTTCATGGCGTAGAGTTAGCGATGCAAAGTGTAGGGAGGTATGGTGCTTTCTCTCATACAGTCATGATCAATGTCAACATAGTCATAGTCCAATTGTAACAGTTGGGCCTTTTTCCTGGGGTAAGTATTTATCAGGGCTTTATTAAAAATGTGTCTTAATTACTAATTAACAAATTCATTAACCTTACTTACCAGGGGCTCCTAGCTCTCCGTTTCAGCCAGGCATAATAATGTCTTTCTGTAAACGATCTTCTGATATCTTCGGAAGGTAGAACTAGGTTACGTGGGAAATGAAAATATGAAGTTTGTAACGTTGTAGGTTACTTGTGAAATGAAAATACAAATAATTACAAAAAAATACAAAGTCATACAAGTTATTAATCAGTGACAAATTACAAAAGAGCAAAAGACTGCCGAGTAATTATCTTTTAATTACTGCTAATTATTCCATACATTTTAATTACTTATTAACTTTTAAAATTATATTTATCGAGAAGATAGTAACTTAAGTTTTTCGATTAAATTTTTAGAAATGAATATTCAAAGGACAATTTCTACCGTTCATGTGTTAACCGTTTATCAATTAAAAATTCTTCAACTTAGTTAACATTAAAATACATTTTCTTTATTATCATCTAAAACGTACCTGGTTGTGCACATTACTTTTTTTAAAAAACACTTTAACACATATTAAACATTGCCCATGGCTTTTGGAATCACTAATCACTGCACATCGCTCCTGGAATCACAGCGCTCTTATACAAAATGATATAAACTTTTACTTATTTAGAATACATAATTAATCGCTTCTGACTTCTTCTTTTGTTGCTTTAATAAATATTGGTACCGGCCTTGATATCTTAAATTTTGAATACTGGAAGGTTATAAATTTCTAGGTTACGTCCGAAAATGCCATCACGTCTGTCTCGTTCGGAGACGATTTGAGAAGTGGGGCTTCTGCAAGGGCACGCCAACGGAATTTCCCACTCTTGGTTATTATTTCGAATTTTTTGATTGGTCCATCAGATCAGGCGATATCAGACCATGTTTACGTCACATGAGGTGATGTCAGTTAATTACCCAAGTTACTAACTCGTACGATATTTTACATTTTTACCCGCTAGGGGCGCTACTATCTATGTTAGCTTCACAATGTGCACCAAGAAAACAAAAATTTTCTTTTATTTTCGGACGATACAATTATTAAATAAAAATTAAATATATAAATGAATTTATATGTAACACCTTATTTTTAAGAGTGTTACACAATGTTTGTAGATATTGTGCAAATTGTTTGTCACTTAACATACAAACACTGCCTTATATAAATATGATAAATAATTCATATCCAGAGAACATTCGTTCAGTTTTGTAGTGTGTAGAATCACAGTTCTGACTTTTTGCTATATTCTCACCTAGCATGATCGAGTTGAAACCAACAAAAGTTTGAAGAGTGAATGAAGAATGCAAACAACTCCGCTCCTATATAAAGAGGAAAGAAGCCTTGACCATTGACGACAATTCACAAATACCTGACCTTTTTTCAGTTCTCCTAGTTCTGGTGTGATGCGAAAACGAAGTAAAAATAATTAAAACATTTTCATGACAATGGATCAGAAATTGAAGGTCACAGATGAGAGAAGTCTTCCTCAAATGCAACCTCTTATGTTGCTATTTTCACTTAAATAAGTGAATACGTAATTGCTTACTTGATGACGCGTTTTAAAACATTCGTTCCTTTTACGAAGCTAACCCTCTACTAGCGGCATCGGTTGTGTGTAAAGATTTAGAGCCATCGGCTCTAACGGGAATAGATTTATGACTGTGGAATGGGGTGAGTTGTTTGAGTTGTGTGTCATTTAATGGAAAATACTGTTGGCTTCAAAGTGTGTGTGATCATTTAATACGTTTTCTTTATCTGTGGCGTAGTGTTTGTAGATTTCATATTTTTCTAAGATAGTTAGTTTTTTACTTTGTTTTAATGCGTGTAGAACATTTAAATTAGTGTGTATGTCAGTGTGTGTGTGTGTGTGTGTGTGTTGGGTGAAGTATTTTTAAAATTAGTTTAATCAGTGAGTTCAAGATGATTACATCAAGCAACTCTCTTATGTTGCTTGATAATTTGGAATATATTTATTTCCTCTGTAGAGAGTTATAATGCTGATATGTATTCTTTCACAGATGGGAAATATGGTATATAGTTACTACCCGGAGTGCATTCGTTCATTTTCGTAGTGTGTTGAATCGCAGTCTGATGTTTCGCTAGAATCTTATCTAATACTGATGAGGTGAACCCAACAACAGTTGAATAACAAAGGAAGAACGAAGACAACTGTGCTCCTATATTAAAGGAAAGAATCGCCCATTGACGTCAATCAACAAACACTTGACCTTTTTTTACTTCTTCTTCTAGTTTTGTTGTGATGCAACAACATAGTAAAAGGAGGTAAAATGTTGTTGTTATGACAATGTATCAGAAGTAGCCTTCCTCAAACGCTTTCTCATCTGTGACCTTCAATTTCTGATCCATTGCCATAACGTGTTGACCTTGACGGGGAGTGTAGTGAGAACTCCTGGCTAGTAAGTGATGGTTTGGAAGATTCAAGTCTCGTTTCAGCCTTCATAATGTAAATTTGAATTTAAAAGATAAATGTAAAACATCGAAGGGAAAATACTCTTCCCAAAAAACATCTATTAAAGAAGAAGTTACAATTTTTAATGTTTTTTCAACTACTTTATTTTCACACAGATATAACAAGTAACTTTATATTATAATACATTGAATGATCTAAGTGTAAAGCAGCAAAGTTATAGTACAGATTTTCTTCATTGATTCTGCAAATTAAAACAAAATAAAACATAATTCAATGTAATTACATAAACAAAACGTTATTAAGAATAACTTTTAATAATTATTTTACCAAATTACATATTTAAAAATGTCTTGATTTCTTTTAATTATTGGTCAGTCACATTTTAGTTTTAGAAGAATGTAAATTCCAATACTAGATTTACATAAGCTATCACAATCAATTAATTTGATAAAAAGTAATAGCTTTAAAAACTAAACATCGTTTTTACAGTAATAGAACTGCTGGAGTCACCATGAGGACTAATTTTGTTTTGTTAAGTATAAACTAAATATTTACTTATTCAAGTTTTTAGTGTGAATGAACAATTTGAAAAACATGACTGAATGTAACAAAATTAGTTATAGTTACTTTTTACCAAGTAAAAGTTATGTGTGAAAGAAAGGGATTTAAAGTTGTATTGCATTTAATCATTGTACATTCATCATATACAAAGTTTTAACGATATATAATTTTCAAAGAAAACCCACAGAGGCTAGGCTATTCATTTAATAGACAATGATCTATTAGAATCATGTTTTAAATTGAATTACAGTTCTTCGTGGTACAAACATTTTGTGTTGCCAAACTTGTGTTACCTTACGTGAGTAGATATTTGAGAAACAACGTATTTGCTTAATTATTTTCGTTTTTACACACATATATTCAAATATACTTATAAAATCTCCAATCAGGATAGATTTGGTTGTAATTTTATACTTTACCTAAATTGCTAAATGTACAAAATTAGAACCAAATCCATCTTGACTGGTTATTTCATAAGTATATTAAAATATAGGTATATAAAATTAACCCATCTTTGAAAAACCTCACCTACTTATAGACTTTCTTGTACATCATAATTATGCCCATAAACTTCATATACTTGGCAATGAATGGTGACATTGCTATTAAACATCTAAACACAGACTTTATTTTACTGTTGATGAGCTATTCTATTGTATTGAACATTTAGTCGGATGCTCTGATTAAATAAAGCTTCAAGTGTCTGTTTGTATAGAAAACATGGCAGGATAGGATACTGAGTTAGAGAATATCAGACCTTACTTAAAATAGCAAACTTCACAAGATACTCTTCTTGTATATTTTGTACACTGACAGACTTTATAAATTTTGTTAATAAATATTGTTAGTGTCATTATAAATTTTGAAGGCAGTTTAACTATTTCCTTAAAAATTTAGTTAAACTTTTATAACCATAAGTAAATATGCTTAAACCAATTTTAATTTTTATGTAAAATTATGAAATTCCTGTTTAATCAATTTACCAGTATTTGTTTATTACAAAATATTAGTAAAGTAATATTAAAAATAGTGAAAATAAATTGTGAGACATTGGTTGAAAAATAGAATTATTTGATTCCATCTTCAATTGAGTTACTAGTTTTATGTTACAATTGGACATATATTGACTCGTTACGCTTGCCTATATTACTTACTTCTTTTCATTAATGAGAACTGTCATCTAAGAAATGTATCCTATTGTGAAGTCAGTAACATGATGGTAAATTTTGTTTACTTGTGGTTTTCTGAGTGTTTTGGTTTGTTAGTGAATTTATGTGTAAAATGATATATGTGTAAAATGAGAAAATGTATTCTATTACCAACTCAGACTCTAACAGACCTCTTGCTTGTTTTTGGTTAGGGTGGGGGTCAGATAGGGAAATTAGTTGATTTTGATGTTAAATTTTGTGTACTTGTATTATGAGTGTTTATTTGTGAGTGATTTTATATGTTCTTGGTAGCATCTATAAAATCTCCTTCCAGTTTTCCCTAGATAGAAACTGGGGCATGAACTGCAACGTTGTTTGTAGATGCCAAAAAATTTGTAAATATCTTAATTATTGAAAAGGCTGTGTGTGTAGTACACTATTTTGAAATTATACCTTTGAAACGTTTTGGTTAGTTTATGAGTTTTAGATATTTATATGGTAATGTTATGTATTTTATGGGTCTTTGGGGTTTATTTCTTGAGTTATTACCAGGGGTTTATATAGAATATCAATCAATGCTGAATTGTATTCATTTGTTTGTGTTATATGTTTATCTATGATTTGTACATTATATATTTAGTGTTTGAATCTTAATGGTGTTCTTGTTTATTAAGGATGTTTTAATAGGGGATAGATCATGGTGTTGTATACAGGTAGTTTGTGTTGGTAAGGGTGGTTTGAAGGGTTGTAAATAATGGTAATAGAGGTGGTGGGTTTCAGGTATGGGTTTGTTTGTTTATTTGTGTAATTGCTAGGTAAGAAAATTAAGTGTTTTTACAGTGGAGCTAGAGTATGGTAATGTTGGACGTACAGAACTGAGATGATGTAAAAATATAAAAATATATTTATAAATATAAAAAATGAAATGTGTTCGGTGTTTATTTCCCTTATAAAATGTTATAATGTCATAAACTTATCTATGCCACTATATGATTTTATCCGAAAATTTATTATTCTGTAAAATGTGATTTTGTTCGAGACAAAATCTTTTTGGGCGTAGAAAGTGCCATTATAAGTGAAGTAATTTTGAGATGAGATTAATTTTGTTAGATTAAAGATTTTTCTGATTTAATTGACAAAATAAATACATAAATATTCCACACAATTCCATGCTAGTTTCCTTGATAACTCAAACATCTACACCAACATTCCCTTTTCAGAAACCATCAACATACTCGAAAACATTCTCTTAGACACGAATAACACTCAAACACAAACAAAACTGTCAACAAACAATATAAACTCAACATCATAAACTAAGACATTTACAACTTTCCTGGCATATACAAACTAACATACAGTTCAAGGACCAGTTTCTGCAAAAAGGGCAAACAAGAAGGACATTCTACATAGGCTACCAAGAATGTATAAAAGCAGTCAAAACAAAAACACTCATACTAACTGTACCAAACTCCTCATATTCACAAACTACAACTGCACAAACATAACATGAATCCTACAAATTCTACACAAACAAAACAAAAATAAACAAATCCACACAACCAAACAGTATAAAATATACAAACATTTCAAACTGTACGCAACACACATTACATTATAACTTACATACATATATTGACATATATGTCACAATATGTGTCACATATTGACATCATAATATCTATGTCTTTAGTACATACATTACCTAATATTCCTATCCCACCACCTTGACCTAAAACAATCAAGGGGTCAGTTAGAGTCTCAGTTGACAAAGGATTTAATCTTCAAAAAAGGTTCTCCTCTTTGAATAAAAGAATAAATACAGCTGTATTTAGTGAGCGTGTGTATTATATCAATTTATTTTCTAGTGTTTTAATGAAAATTAAAAACTCACCTCATAGTATCTTTTTATTCTTCTCAAAAATCTTTTCTTAGTTTTTCTGACCATAAAAAAAATTCTTGAAGATTTTTAAGAAATATAATGAAAACTAAGAAAATAGTTTTAGCCATTGTATACTTCATACTTTACCAGAAATAACTTTTTTTTCTATTTTTTATCTTCATTTTTGTCTGCTCCTGATTTATTAAATACTTTTTCATGTTATTATTTATTTAAATCTAACATTTCTTTAAAATATCAAATCATGCATGTAATTTTTCGTTTATACAGATTGCTTTGGCATTTGTGTTTGTTGCCATTGTTGAAATCAGCGCATATGTCAGACCAATGATGGGGGGAGCTGTCCAAGAACCCAACAGGGTCGGTGATGTTTTAAGAGATGGATATGAATTGAGAAGGAAACCAGATAAGAAGAAGAAGAAGAAAGCAGGTGGTAAAGCTAGTAGTGGTAAGGGCAAGAGAGACATAAAGAGGGAGCAAAAGAAGAAGAAAAAGGAAATCTAAGTCTACTTTTTAAATGTGTACACTCCTAATTATCCATATATCTACGGATTAATTTGAACACGTTTATAAAAATTGAAGAATTGAAATAATTTTGAAATACATTATTTTTTAAAGTAAAATTGTCTAACTTTTGTTATACAGTAATTTTGTAATAAAATATCCTAATAAATACAATCTGTAAGATGCTTATTGGAACCAAATATAAAAGCCACATTTTTAGAAAGGAAATCTAAAATTATATTTCTTTAAAGCTATACAAAAATAAATATAATAGAAACAACTAAGGCTATTCAAATACAAGAATATTTTGTAATTTATATTCATACAATTGTATGGTTCATTCCTGATGATGTTGGTACTGTTTATCAACGAAAAGCTTTGAATATGAATTAATAAATAATTTTGTGTTTGAATAACCTCAGTTGGTTTTTAATTATTATACAAGAAAACATATTCTATATTTATAAAACTAAATAAAACCATTTTTAAACTGTATAACTACTGATATTTTATGAGTAAGAATCTGTCATCTACAGACTTAATCTACTGTTTTGTAACATTTTTTTAGTTACTTAATTTACAGTAGAGTCATACTTAATTTATAATTAAGTCTTATAATTATGTCTTTTTAGATAATAATGTTTGTTACACAACAGAGCGATAAAAATAAGGGATTGTTATGGATTTAAAATATACATAAGACACTATTATTGTATTAAAGATCCTTTTTTCCAATTTACCCAATTTAAAGTCCTATTAAGTTATGAGAAAAATAATAAAATGCACAAAATTGTAAATATCAGTTTTTAGGATACCTTTCATCACTCTTTTGCCGTTATATTCTAATTGCACCTTTTCCCTTCAACTTTAAAAGTAAGATAATGCTAATAGTATCACTTCCATTTGCTGAGGTATATATTTAGTTTTTCACCAATAAATGACTGGGTTTCATTCCTCCTGTATGAGTCGAGTTTTGCTATCTTCTGTCAATGAAATAAGCTTAATTTTAATTACTTTCTTTATTTGAAACTGCAGCAAAAGTCTCTCTACTATTTAATTCTGGTTAAATTATATTTATTCACTGACTAATTTCAAGATTATATATATATATATATATATATATATATATATATATATATATATATAAATATATATATCGCAAAATGTATTCTTGTGTAATAATAAAGAACTAAGTCAAAATACAAATACAAGAATTATTATTGAATTTACAATTCAAAGCTTTCCGTTGGCTAACAGTACCAACATCATCAGGAATATTAAACAATTAAAATTAATTATAAAAATAAAAAAACAATAAATAAATAACAAAAAATTAACAACATTGTACTTCATTTGGCATAGCTATTTATTTGATCTAATATGCACATATGTTAATTTTAATTGTTTAATATTCCTGATGATGTTGGTACTGTTAGCCAACGAAAAGCTTTGAATTCTAAATTCAATTATAATTCTTGTATTTGTATTTTGACTTAGTTATATATATATATATATATATATATATATATATATATATATATATATATATATATATATATATACTGTATATATATATATAGTATTTATTTAGATTTTGTTGTAATAAATCGTCCACAAAGGTATTGTGCCAAATTATAACTATATTTCTTTAGTTATTTATTGTTACAATTAAATCTTTTTTCATACACGTTTTGCCCAGCTGAGAGTAAGACATTTTGTTGAGAACTTTGTATGACCTTTTTAAAGTAATCTCAATGAATACAGTTTGTACAACAACGGACATTTAATGATTGAAATTTAATCACATATCCTACAATTAAAATTAGTCTTGAATTTTGTAGTCCATTACGTTCGGATAGTCATAAGTTAATGAAAAAAGATTAATTATAAATAATTAGTATATTTACAGTATTTCATGAATTTGAATTTAACTAGGTTGCATTTGATTAGCAGAGTTACAGCTAATAATTTCACTTGGAAAAATTTTAATCAGAATTATTTTACAAAACTGAATAGCTCAAATGGTTATCCTAAGATTGTCATGGTTGTTGCATTCAAATAAATAACATGCTATATAGCTATAAATAAATGCTATATAAATAAAATTGTAACCTATATAAATTGCCTTCGATATTTAACTAAATAATTTTTTTCTTTTTATGCTCATCTTCTACTATTTTAAGTAGAGTTTTGTGTGTTTCCTAACATTATAATATTTGTTACTGCTAACCTCTTAAGAGTAAATTTTAAGTTTTGAAATGAAGTCATTTTAAAAAGTCTCAGCAAAATAAAATTTTGTAATGTTAGGAAAGGCAGAAAAATGTACTCGAATATATAAAACAAATAAATCAAAATAATCAAATCAATAATATCGTTTGGCTTAGCTGTTATATTATTATCAAACTATCAAATTACATTTGTTTGGCAAACTTAATCAATATATATATATATATATATATATATATATATATATATATATATTTTTGTGTGATCTGAAGATTAGTTAGTTATGAAATCGAATGTAACTTCTTTGGATTTTCCCTCCAATGGAAATGACTTCTGGTGTCATTTATAGTGGGGGATGCATGATGAAAATCCTTCTCACCAGACTCTCTTACCACAACTATCATCTGCTCGTTGGACTTTATTCTCTGCTTTTTGGACCTCATCCTCTTAGGAATCCTCTTTAGTTAGTAGGAATGAGTGATTCAACAATGTTTAAGGAACCGAAAGGTGCCTCATCACAAGGTAAAAACCTAAATTAACATCTAATAACCATATATATATATATATATATATATATATATATATATATATATATATATATATATATATATATATATTGTGTGTGTGTGTGTGTGTGTGTGTTTAGTCGAACTTATTTATAACCAAATTCCAAATAACGAAGTTTTTAAGTAAAACTTCAATTACTAGAAACAAAAGAAAAATTCTTGTGTTAATTTATTTCATTTATTGTTTTTGCTCTAATTACATTATGTTTAGTCTATAGTACTGTTTATGGTGAGGGTATACTGTATTCAAATATTCACAAATAAAAACAAATAAAAACAAATAAATAATTGTACTAAATGTTATTCGATTAAAATTTAGTACTGCAGGTACATTCCTAAACGTTTTTAGATTTTCAACTTTATAGATCTTGAAACTGTAAAAAGAAACATTATAAATTGTTATCCCAACTCAAAGTTGGCCTATTACCTTACGAACGCCCAGGATATTATATAGTAGAACCTCGATAATTCGGACTAACTGGGATCAGAGATGAAAATCCGGATTGGCTATCCAGAGATAACCTTGGATAACCAGAGAATGGCTAAAAAACAGGAAAATTAAACATGTACTTACAGAAAATAACATTTGTGTAGTACGAAAGATGTTGGATATATATATATATATATATATATATATATATATATATATATATATATATATACATATATTATAATACAAATATATGAGGCAAATAGCACAAATTTAGTTAGTATTCAAAATATTATTAGTCATTAGAAATATTAAGAAAGGAGTGACCAAGGTTAGCGTACTAAAGTACCGGCAAAGCGGGTTTAACCATTGTTATAATTCGGTTGTAGTCATAAACCAGTGCCGTGGGAACCTATTGACAAAAGTATTTCGGGAAAACCAAGAATAGCATGGAAAAGGTAACACTGGTACCGTGTGGGAATTTATGAAAGTGCGTGAGAACCACCGAAATAATTAATATATACGTAAGGGGGGTATTATGCTTATTCTTAAATAATAAAATCGTCGGGCAAAAGGACTAATCGGGGGAACTTCGAGGAGTGCAGACGTATTGGGTGGAGGAAAAGGGTGTAAGCCCAGTTTTAAAAAGGGTACAATTGTTTAGAGGTGTTAAGGAAATCAAAAAGGGATTTTTTAGTTATTTATGTGTAGATATTTAAAAGTGCGACGTAAATGAATTGGGCATATAGTAAAGAAAATAGAGAAATAAATTAAGTACAGTAATCCCTCCGTATCCGCGGCAGTTCGGTTCCGGCGGGTTGCCGCGGATCGCGAAACCGCGGATAACGGGACCTTATTTGAATGGTAAAATGAGGGTTAGGTTTCCAGAATAAATTTACAAAGGCAAATGTATTTTAAGTGTACAGAACTATATTTATTTATCAATTTTTTAGAAGATTATGTATGTATAACTATACAAAATAGGCCTAATATTTACGAATTTTTAATAAACACAAACAAAAAATTACATATGTTACATATGTACAGTTAAGTCTTTGTAAACGTGTACGGTACAGTAAGCCGAATTTAGGCTGGCTTGAAAAACTTCGTTATTGGAGCTTGTTTCTTCTCCTTTTCAAGTTCCTTCTGGACTTCTTCATACGGTAGCATCAGGTTCTGAAGTTTTCTTTTAAAACGAAGAGCCCTTTCCATGAGAGGATCTGTCTGCAACACGTGGTCTGAGAGCTGTGTTGCCATGCGGAGAATTTCACCGACGGATTTAGGAGAAAATCTTGTCATCGTTCTAGGATCATCAGGATCTTCATCATCGTCGATCTGTTTGGCTTCTTCATTTTGGGGTATCATCAATTCCTCCAACTCTTCCACTGTCAATTCTTGATTGTCCCCTTGAATCATATCTTGAACGTCCTGGTGGTCGATTTGAGAGAAACCCTCACCCTCCACGTTGTGAGCGATTTCTAAAATTGAATCCACCACTTGTGCTCCAATTCCATCCATGTTTCCTGCTACATCTCCAACGACTTCAGGCCACAATTTTCTCCAACATGCGTTAATAGTTGATGGCTTCACTTCATTGATGGATTCCTTTATGTTAATCAAACAATCTGCGATGTTGTAGGTTTTCCACATCAATGAAACGGTAGAATCAGGGGCATCATCCATTCCTTTCAAAAGACGCTCAAATGTTCTGCGCACATAATAAGCCTTGAAAGCAGCGATTACTCCTTGATCTAAAGGCTGTAGGATTGATGTGGTGTTGGCGGGAAGAAACATGAGTTTAACGTTTGGATGGTCAATTTGAGGATGCCCAGGGGCATTGTCAACCAACAGTAAGACTTTAAAAGGCAGGTTTTTGGACTCAAGATAAGCTTTCACCTCAGGAATAAAACAGTTGGTGAACCAATCACGAAACAATTCCCCAGTAACCCAAGCTTTTTTGTTAGACCTCCAAAATACAGGCAGGTGATCTTTATCTTTACCTTTCAGGGCCCTTGGGTTTTGAGGCTTATAAACAAGCAGGCTTTTAATCATAAACCCACTAGCATTGACACAAAACAATAGGGTTAGTCGATCTTTGGCGGCGTTGAAGCCAGGTGCTGTTTTTTCAGATTTTGATAAAAATGTTCTTGAATTCATCCTTTTCCAAAAAAGGCCTGTTTCATCAGCGTTGAACACCTGTTCCGGACAGTAACCTTCCTCTTCCAAGACATTTTGAAGCTTTGGAGGAAATTCTGCAGCAGCTGTGTGGTCTGCAGAGGCTGCCTCGCCTACGAGTTTCACATTATGAAGGCTAAAACGATGCTTAAATCTTTCAAACCACCCCTTACTGGCTAAAAACTGTACCGGATCTGAAGATTCACTGCTCTCCATCAATGACTCAGCAAAATGCTTGTGAAGATGCTTGGCCTTTTCTCTGATAATATGCGAGCTTAAAGGAACTTTCTTCCTCGTTTGATCCTCTATCCATATGCTCAACGCCTTTTCAGTTTTTTCAATTCTCACGTCTCGAGAAACAGAAGCAGTTTTTGCACAGAGAAGTCCACCTTCTGTCACACTGTCTCTAATTTTCTTTTCGTTTTTTCGAATTTCCCGAACACTGGACTCATTCAATCCATATTTTTTTGCGACTGGAGCAACTTTGTCAACTTTCAGTGTATCAAGAATTTTTATTTTTTCAACTAAGGACAACACAACACGTTTTCTTTTCTCAATCTTAGACATGTTAATTCACTCAACCGAAGAAAACAGAACAAAACTCACACTCGAATACTCAACGACACATCGAACACACTTTTACTTTTTACACTCGAACACTGTCACAAAGAGCTGAACGCATACACGTCTCTGGCGAGTGATACTAACTGATTGACGTGTTGTGTGGCGGATGGCGGGAATATGCGCGCGCAGACTACAAAAGCAAAGCAGACGAAGGTAGTGAGTGGAATGGGAAAGAAGCTGGCGGGTAGGGGTGGTAGGGGGATGGGTACCACGAATTGCTTTATAACTACGCTCCTAAGAATTACATACTGAAAATTTGTATCAGCTCAATTCGCGGATAACCGAATCCCGCGGATGCCGAACCCGCGGATAAGGAGGGATTACTGTATTGTGTAAATATACAGTGAAGCAGTTAACCGGCATACGGTTTCAGTGAATTCCAGGAACACAAACAATGTGTATAATCTTTCTTAATTAAGTATAATATTTGTTATATTAGATTCACCCAACAGATATTTAAAAATTAGTAAATTTAGAATAATTTAAAATCATTGTCTTTATAAAAGTTATGTAGCTTTTTTCACCCCTTACTACTCTATAGAAGATCCCGTAGTAACGACCAGAGAGAAAGAGCAAACGAATACTGAATTTATTAAAATTAATTCTATTAAGAACCTAAAGTCCCAAGAGCCCACCTTTTTTAGTAATTGTAGTATAATTATGCAATCAATATTTGTAACTGCATCGTAATAATGTAATTTGGGTATAATTTGTAACGATTGGATGTTAGCTGAATAAATGTAGGTGATGTTAAATTTATATGATTGTTAATTATTTAGAAACATGAAGGTGTGACTATAGAAAGGTAAGGTAATTGTAATATAATCTAAAGGTAAAATATTTTTATAACAATGTTTGGTTATAATTTCTATATATATATATATATATATATATATATATATATATATATATATATATGCGTCGATTCCAAAATTTTACCGATTCTGATATCAAGAAATCCATTTTAGCTTTCAAATACCAAAATTACCAAGTCAATAAGTTGTTATAGGGCCAGTGTTACAACTGAGATTACGCACTAACACGACATTATGTTAGAGCGGCGATTGATATTTTATCGTCTAATATGTAAACGTGAGATTATGTCAAAATGGCAACGGATATTTTACTACCCAATATGTAAACGCGAGAATATAATACAGCTGCGACAAATATTTTACTACCCAATATGTAAACATGACATTATGTTAGAGCGGCAACGGATATTTTATCGTCTAATATGTAAACGTGAGATTATGTCAAAGTGGCAACGGATATTTTACTACCCAATATGTAAACGTGACATTATGTTAAAGCGGCAACGGATATTTTATCGTCTAATATATAAACGTGAGATTATGTTAAAGTGGCAACGGATATTTTACTGCCTAATATGTAAACGTGACATTATGTTAAAACACCAAAGGATATTTACCGCCCAATATGTAAACGTGACATTATGTTAAAGCGGCAACGGACATTTTACCGCCCAATATGTAAACGTGACATTATGTTAAAGCGGCAACGGACATTTTACCGCCTAATATGTAAACTTGACATCATGTTAAAGCGGCAACGGATATTTACCGCCCAATATGTAAACGTGACATTATGTTAAAGCGGCATCGGATATTTTACCGCCTAATATGTAAACGTGAGTTTATGTTAAAGCGGCAACGGATATTTTACCGCCTAATATGTAAACGCGAGATTATGATACAGGGGCGACGGATATTTTACTACCCATTATGTAAACGTGACATTATGTTAAAGCGGCAACGGATATTTTACCTCCTAATATGTAAACTTGACATCATGGCATAAAGTGGCAACGAATATTTTACTGCCTATTATGTAAACGTGACATTATGTTAAAGCGGCAACGGATATTTACCGCCAAATATGTAAACGTGACATTATGTTAAAGCGGCAACGGACATTTTACCGCCTAATATGTAATCTTGACATCATGTTAAAGTGGCAACGAATATTTTACTGCCTATTATGTAAACGTGACATTATGTTAAAGCGGCAACGGATATTTTACCGCCTAATATGTAAACGTGACATCATGTTAAAGTGGCAACGAATATTTTACTGCCTATTATGTAAATGTGACATTATGTTAAAGTGAATTTTCCTCGAAAACCATTGATGAGATCTTCCTAATGGATCCTCCAACGCTGCTTGTGGATCACGTGTTGGAGACGGGTCCCCTTATAGAAAATGCCTTTGGGTTATAAGTACACGCCAGGAGCTTATGCTCCCATATGATAAAGTTAAATTGAAGTTGGAAAAAAGGTGAAACAAACAGCTATCCCTATGTTTTTCATGTAATGCTAAATGTTGCATACTGTATAAATCTACTAATTAAAACTGTACTTAAAGAGTTATGTTGTATTCCAATTTATAAATTCCCCTTTAGAACCTAACCCCCAAATTGTCGTTCAAATAAGGTTCAATCATTCGAGGTTTCACAGCCCGCGGTAACGCTCCGGAACCTATCCCCCACGAATTCGGAACCTATCCCCCACGAATACGGAACCTATCCCCCACGAATACGGAACCTATCCCCCAAAAATACGGAACCTATCCCCGACGAATACGGATGGATTACTATATTGTAACTATGACTTGATGTTTTGATAGTATAACTGGACACTTTACACTCGACCACTTTGACATCCTCCCTGTAATCTGTTCCAAGTTCTTTGATGTTTACCTTGTGGTCTAAAGTAGAAGTTCCTCTATAGCCTTTATGTCTAGGTGTAGCGACTGTGGGCCGAAAAAAGTCAAAATCGTCAGATCGATATGCAGTAAAAAAAAATGTTGTATTTTAGGTCCACCAAGTACTGTGTAAAATATTAGCCCATTGATATTATATCTTTAGAATGTGCGACTAATTTGAATTGTTTTCGTGAAAATCGAGTTTTTCACATGTTTTCAAAAGACTAAATGTACAAAACGAATACTGATCTTCTTAGAGTGGACTTCAGACTTACTAGAAGCTATGAAAAAATTTTGAAAGCAATAAGTTAATATCCTTAGACTCAGCAAATGGCTCAAACTTTACATTTTATATTTTAAAAAAATGTTTTTTTCAGTTTTTGTATATTTGATTTAAAATGTTATTTCACTATAAATCCTATGTTTATGTGTTATTTCAATTTCCACGTGCAATTCTAATTTATATATCACTATCCAGGACTTACCACGTGGTGGCGATTGTACTTCCAAGCTCCGCCCGTGTCCTCCCGACAATGAGTGATATTTTGATCAATTAAGCCATACAAATCTTTTTTTGACCAAATTGAAGTCTTTTAGCTCTATCTGCCAATCTAAATCTGATCAAAACATCTCTCTTTGCTCCATCCCACACTTGTTGAGAGGATTTATTCATTTCTTTTACCGCCTTCTCTACAGCTTTGTTTTGTGTGGGCAATTTTTCATGCACACGTTCCGTCTGAGTGTCAGGAACTCCATTCTTCAAGATTCTTTTAAGGTTTTCTTGGGATATGTTCATTGTAGTTGATGGTGTGGTAACATTAAAAAAAAAAATACATCGATATAATCTAAAGCAGTAAAATTCATCTCAGTAATTTCAAACCTTCTAACGTAAGAAGACCCGGTAACGCTTTTTTCGCTTCGAGCTGCCATGATTCTATTGACGGCTAGTTAACGCATCTGTTCGCAACTGTCATTTAGAATTCCCACTATCACTTTTTCAGGATGTGCGAAGTACCCATTGTTTTGCCAACATTTGTTTATAACTTTCCATAGGTCTTCTTCTAAGTACGAAGATAGCTGGATTGTTTTCGTAAGATTCCTTTTTGATAGTAAACCTGATTTGTGCATACACTTTCACCACGTACGATGTCATTTCTTCAAGTGTGCTTGATGGTGATTCTGAAGAGATATAAAGCCTCAAAACCCATTTGGCAGTCGTTAGCCATCTGTCATGGTTTATTATTCCTGGATTCCTGTCACCAAAGCCAGAAGGACACACGCCCCTAGAAACTATTCTGCATATGTCAAATACTTTTGATCATTACTGAGCTTTTTTCAGATGAGAACAAAGCTCTTCAACAGGGCTGTAGATTTGTTCAAACTGTACAGGTTGCCTTTTGTGACACGCAGGCAAGGCTTATCCTTCAGGATCACTGTAAGCTCGATGACCCATTATGTCTGTGGCAGTTCGTTTGTATGCAGTTGGCACAATATCCACTGAAGTGGTATTCATAGCTTTTCTTCCAAGATATTAAATATCAACGTAATATTGTTGGTTCTGTAAATTTACGCAAATTATTAAAGATTCGGGCCATTGATGCATTCTAAGAATAATAACGTATGGCTTCCATATTTTTCGTCTAGCATCTCGTACCTCTGAACCCAACTTTAAGCAATACTGTTTTTATTTTATTTCTAGGCTTTATTGCAAATATAAAGTTATATCTTTGGGCTGATATTTTCACATTACTTAGTGGAGCTATAATATTTTTTTTTACTGCTTTTCGATTTAACAATTTTGACTTTTTACAGGCCACCCTACTGTGTAAGATGGCTATGTTGCCTTCTCGGTGTTGGAAATGGCCAAATATTTACATACTCCCATGTGGGTTGGTTTCATCTGGTCCTTTTACCACGGTCCTTCTCTTCATTGGAGTCCTCATAATTGTTCAACTTTCTCCTTCAATTATGGCTTGTTAATTAAATTTCTTCCGCTCCATCTTTTAATTTATTTTTACAGTTTACAGTTTATTATTAAAACCTGATAGTTAATTTCTTACATTTTACTAGCATAGTCGTTTAGTAATTTCACATGACAGCCTAGCAGGTTAATTTAGGGTGCCACTTATCTTTAAAATACTTTAATTTAATTTAGGTCTAACGCATTTAGCATCTAGACCGCAATCGATAGGTAAATGTGATAAAACCTCTTCTACTTGTTAAAAAAGGAAAATTCTCTCTTTCTTCTTATGCATTTTTGACTTAATATTATTTTCTAATCTTGGTCACATGTTTTTCACAACATATTACTCTGGGTTTGAACTTAGTCCATCTTTAAAATAATTTATTTCTTAAAATGTTTATTATGTCTATTCTTATTGAGGAAATAATGATTTAGGAATACTTTTTAAGACAGTTTCTATTCTTCTGCATCAATACAAATGTTATTCACTTATTTTATAACTTTGAGATTTTATTATACAAAATTAAACCCTATATTGATTTTAATCTCTTTCATGCTACTTAGTATTTTACTAAAGTTTATTTAAATCTTTTTTTCTGAATTTATTATTTTTTTATTTGGTTCCTTTTGGCTTGGTCTTTGCACAATTTTCTTTTAATAAAAAAATGTACCCCTAACAAGTTTCTTTTAATGGATAAATTTACTCCTAATACTCTTATATGTATATTTAGTGAATAAAATTCATTTCACATTTTTTTTATTATAAATTTAATAGAATAAAACCACTAAATTAATTTTTACATGAGAAATTATAAAAAAAATTATTTCTTAAAATTTTGTATTGGCCTAAATTATTTACTAAACTCGTCATTTAACTGATCTTTAACTGACCCAGGAGCTAGCAATAAGAAGATTTCTTCTCTCCTTGGCTTGGCTGCTTCTCCTTGGATTTTGAAACACCTGGCTGTTTTAAACTGAAAATGGCTACTTGTAAATACATTTACCGCATACATAACAAAACTTGGAATTGGCAAGTAATGTTTAGCTAACACATTCTACTTTCTTCTATCCATGTTGTGTTTTTACTCAACACATATGCAGGGCTAGTTGGAAGTCTTGTATACTCACTTGAACACATGCAAATGTCTTGCAGTAAATAAATCAAGCCATAAGTGAACAAAGTATCTAAATCCAATTTTTTGTGAAACTCAAGAAGCTACATACACTTTCCTAATGTTAATAAAGGCTAATATGAAGCCGATTCCTTATCTAAGACATTCATCTAAACATAAACAGTTTTTGGAGAGAAAGTGGGAGATAGTATCCGAGGCACCATCAATACTGTGCAAAATATTTCTTAGGTTGAAAAATGTAATCTAGGGTGATAGATAATATATTTTTTGTCTACTCATTTTAACATTTTTAGTAAATAATAAATTTCGAAGCCCATTTAACAATAAGTAGTAAGAATCTTTGCCTTAGACGTGAATGCCAGGCAGGGATGGAATAGGTTTGCAATCCTTACAATTGTTTTGCAAATCTTACTCAACTATGGTTAAAGTTAATTTTGGTAAGGAAAGCAAAATTCTAAATATCTGTATTTCTTTAAAAATAAATTTTAACATGAAACACAATTACAATCAAATCTGAACATAAACTGTTGCAACTGCCAGAATGACCGATGCAAATAAATCTGGTATTAGTACACATAAATGTAACTAAGCCTAGAATACTTATATAGATCAATCAACTAATATTCCAATTATTTCATAGTATTATAATAAAAATGTTAAATATAGGGAAAACCAATGTAAACTAAAGTAATTAGAACTAAATAGACTAACTAGGAATGTTTAAATAAATTATAAACCAACACAACATTAATTAGGCTAACGGCTAATAGACCGATTTAAATGTAACAGTAAAAGTGAGGCTTATGGGACCCAGTCAAAAATCTTTAATATTAAATTAATTTTGACCAAATATAATCAGGGATAGTGAATATAAGTATAAAAAAGTGCGAAAAGTAAATTAGGCCTAGCTAGGGAGAGTTGTATTTCTGTAAAGATTCAAATTTTAATTTAAAACGTAATAGCCTAAAAATTTGAGGTTAGCTAGAATGACGTTATATTAGTTTGGGTATAAAACAGCGTGGGGAAGATTGTTTATACTATCTTGCCACACTGCAGCGATAGTGTTACCGTCGAAGTTTGAATTAGCAAGAAGAAACAGCAATTTAATTGAAATAGAAGAAATAAAGACAAATAAATTATTAAATGGAAGTTAAAAAATTGAAAATAACACACTGGAGTAAAGAAAAGTTTTTCACAAAAATTGAAACTAATTACAATTCAAAATTACGAAATAAACAAGGTCAGTCACCATAGCAACGACTTTCTCATTGGTTAAAAATGTAAGATGGATATCGAAAAGGCGGAAGTTTGAAGAAATTTGGGACGACGAAGCAAAGAAGGTGACTCTCGGTGAGTACAGTTTGAACGGTCAACGAGTGAGGTCGTATTGATACACGCAGAACCATTAACGACCCAATATGTGGTAAGAAGTCCGTATAAAGTGCTACGATGTGACCCGGGAGTTTAGAAATATATGAGCTGAGGCTCATATATGTTTCTACCAACATCTCGACCAAGAAAATGAAAAAAGAAGCCGAACTTAACAAAATTCAACGACGCCATGCAATGCAGTGAAGCCTATATCCAAATCCCATGGAAGCTGCGAACAGACCCAAAGACAACCCAACCATAGAAGATACCTAACGTTTTGCAGTATAAGGTCATATAAACAATTTAATTTTCTTTTAGATAAAATTTTATTTCAAAATATATTAACATAAAATAAAAATTAACAAAAAATTGAATAACCTAAGAGACTTAAAAATCTCTTAGGTTACCTAAATTAATTAACAAATATTCAAAATGGATTTCCATTCAACCGTTTGCCCGAAGTGTAAATAAACGTATTGTCTTTAAATAATTTTATCTGATATGGCTTTATTCTTGAAAAATGTATGAAATCCTTTGACTTAGTATATAAGTATCAGCAGGAAGTTTTTAGTAAATGCCTAGCATGTTATAACTAATTAGGTTAACCTATAAATAGGTAAATGTTAACAAGAGTCTATTAGTGAATTAAAAGGATTGTTTGTCAATAGGCATAGCCTAAAGTAACTATAAATTAACCTTAAAATGTTTCAAAATGAACAAGACTCTAAAATACGTAAAATTTGACAAGAATACACAAAATTATGTGCAAATTAATTATAATAATTGAATTTAAATAAATGATAGTAAACATATTAAGCAATTTGGGATTTTGATTATATTATTAGAAAAGGATACAGTATGTGTGTGTATATAGATATATATATATATATGTGTGTGTGTTAATATAAATAATAATAAAATTGTAAACATAATAAAGGGGATATATTCTGTACTAATACCATGAAACAAGATAGTCATGGTAATTCAAAAGTAAGGTTAGGTAAAATTAAAATAGCTAAATCCTGTTAATTAAAATAAATCAAATAATAATAGGTAATTCTAAATCCAAACAGATAATAAAAAATTTATAGTTTCCAATTAGCTGTGTTTTCATTTAAAATAAAATAAGTTCATTAGGTATCATGTATAGTCTTTAAGTCACAAGTGTCTCTCAAAGATTCCACTACCCCGAAAGGAGCTTAAAGAGGCTTATGGGAGGCTAATTGGTTTTCATAAAAAATTCAGGAGTTGGTTCTCCTGAGAGGTTTATTCCTTGAGATACAGGTCTCGAACCAAGGTTCGTAGACATGGGATAAACCATTACTCTCTTACAAGATGTAGTAAAAGGAAGATAGGTGAAGAGTAAGAAAAAAGGCGAGTAGAAGGGAGCAGCAGCGGGGAAGGTAAGGTCCGTGAGACTGTGAAACGTTGCAAGGAATTATTTCCCGAGCCAAACACTATATTTTCAAAGTCCCAATTATCCTCTTCTTGATAATTATATTGAACTATCTGTTTTAGAAGTTTGTTTCAATAATTCAATTCTAATAGCAAAAGTGTTGGTCCTTTTTAGAAAATTTTTAGAGTTTGAAATTATGAATTACTATACAGAGAGTATTACTACGCTTAACAATAAGTTTAAAGTTAACACAATCTAACTCACTCTACTAAAGTATCTGGAATACTAACATGTACTCAAGACCATGAGCTCCAATGTCAGCCTGACGCAAATTTCTTATTAATGACGTTTTTAATATATTTTAGACAGAGATAAGTTCTTTTCCCTACCAGTGATGATCATTCTCATATACTCTGACTCTGGATTGTTTTTTGGACCATTTGGACAAATTTTAAGTTAAACTAGTTGGTTTCTTCGTTGCACTGTAAACGGCTGACAGCTTAAACATGGTGTAGTTCGTCGACTGCCAACATACATGGAATTTAAGTTTCTTTTAAGTTTTACTCTCCAAAATGTGTGAACTGAAGAAATATGAAAATAAAATGTGGGTTCAAGCCATACATAACCTTTGGCAGCCATTTTGAAAGCGTGGTAAGGATCCCTAACACGTGCATGTGGGGATGCAAAAGTTCACACTAAATTAGGTAATTTTTCCTTTGTAACATATTTTTTTATATCATGATACCACTAGTAGTTTTTATCTATATCTTAATAAAACAACTGTTATAAAACAATAGAAAATGAACAAATATCAGCCGAAGTCAAACATGTATACAGCCCCACTAACCCACAAAAACAACGCGACTAACCATATTACACATTACTGGTGTATGTCAGCAAATAATCCTCATAAAAAGAACCACAAGGAATTTAATCTCAAATATTTATGTTATTAGGCCGACTAAAATGTATTAAATGATATAAAAAGATTTTGGAAGTTATTTTCCGAAGGTTATGTTCAGTATAATAAATACACTTTACCTCCAAATATCTCAAAACTACTATATTGGATTTACACCCCTAATGGTTTCAGTAGCTCATGTAAAAAAATAATTCCGTAGCTCATTCAGTTTTTATTTTATAATTAAAATTTATATATATATATATATATATATATATATATATATATCACAAAATCCCAATATGACAGAATAGAAAGCGAAAATCCTTCCAAGTGTCCATTTTTCTTGCTACACTGTCTATGGTATTTCACTATTATTTTTATTTCTTACTATTTATTCGCTTTCTTCTCTCGTTTTTAATTAATGAAGCTGATGGTAGTCTATAACGTCTCATTTCTCCATCTTTTGTATTTATTTATTATTGCGAGGAAATAGATTGTAAATAATTTTATATACATATCTAAGTAATATATTTTTAAGCATCGGAAATTTGGGTCGGTGTCAAAGTGATGGATATCAAGCGTGTAGTCATTCAATGACTACGTGACTGAGACATTAAATTTTAAAAATTTAGTAGCCTAATTGAATAAATACTTGAAAAAACCGAATAACAACAATTGTCGTTCACTACAGGTTAAAAGCTGTACTTGTACTTGATTGAATGAAAAAAGTGGATTTTATTAATGATTGAAAATTTGCAAAATATATGTATATATATATATATATATATATATATATATATATATATATATATATATATATATATATATATATATATATATAATAGTTTTATAAAGAGATTTTGAAAATAATGAATAGTTAAGTTTTTTTATAAATGTCAATTTCTATTTATACATACACGATTTTACATTATTTACAGTTTCAATAACATCAGCTGATAAATCTATTAGAAACCTGTCAACATAAGATCCTACAGATTATTTTGACACGGAATTAGATAACTCTTTAAAATAACACCTAAATAAAAAGAAAGTTACAAGAACAAATAAATTACACTAGAGAAAACACGTAAACTAAAAGTCTACAACAACATGTAACGTTTAAGAGGAAACTACCAAAATATTTAAATTATTAATATACTTATCTTCATTTCTGTTTGGAATATTTCTATATGGTTAAGTTAATGTTTCTGCCATTCCTAACTTTTCAATTATCTCTACTGTCGACCCGTTTCGGATTAGCTCCGTTTTCAAAACTTCAATACTACTCAACAGAAGTACTATTGAAGTTTTGAGAATGGATTTAATCCTAAACGCGTCAAAAGAAGAGAATAATTAAAAGTTAGAAATGGTAGAAAAATGTACTCAAACATATACCAAAATATACCTATCAGACAATATGTTTTGTATAATTATGTAATAATTATTGAATTATTCATTTTTTTAAAACGATTGCTATTATTATATTTTTAAAGAATGGTTTAGTTTAAAATGTGTAATCAATAATGTCTAACTAGTTTTATATATATATATATATATATATATATATATATATATATATATATATATAAATAAATATATATATATATATATATATATATATATATATATATACAGTTTTAAACAATGACTAACATGTTGAACGTAAATATGTCAATGTGCACTACTACACAAACATTGCTAAGGATAACCCTTATTCCTAGAATATTCATTAAAATCACATGGACTATCACACAATCACAGATACCTACCACAGATCCTCTTACAGTATTTAGACGCTGAATTACATAAATCTCTAAGATACGTTTAGGATAAGTAATTACAAAAATAAATAATATGTGACAAAAACATGCAAAGTAAAAAGTATACGTAGGAATATAGAAAATAGGAAACCAATGTTATCATACAACACGTTTCGTATAACTTTATAGAAGGGTCTTAGAGAGATGAATTTATTAGATAAATAAGGAAATATTGTTTATACATGTTTACACTCGCAGAGATTATTGGTAAATAAAAGGGTGGCTGACGCTACCCATTTTGGTGGTACATGTATTGTTTTATAATTATAGAATTTTCATTTTAGCTGTATTTATTTGTGAACTAGTGTTATTACTATTGTTATTTTTCCTTGTGTACTTATATATTGTAGGCCTGAAGGTGATAACTTGTCCGTTATTGAAACGTTGCCTGTGTAAATAAATAAATGTACTTGACTCGCAAGTCAACCACTTTTATTTAACAATTTTCATATTTATTGATAATTGGTTGAATTAAAATATTTATAGTAAATGAAGTTCACGTGTAACTCACAAAGAATAAAAATAGGATCATTTTTAACAAATGGTCTGTTTATACAAAGTTTTAAATAAAGATATTAATAAAATGACTGAGTTTTATATAAAATATTTGAACCCTATCTGAGTTAATATTGTATTAAATAATATTAATATCAAATTAGTAGTAAACATATTTTTAAATTTTAGTAATAAAAATGTTTATGTTAGGAAACTTAATACTACAAATATTAAAAAAAACGTTTTAGAGATAATGTATATAAATATATGTATGTATGTATATATATATATATATATATATATATATATATATATTATATATTATTGATATATAGTCACTACCTGGAGTACATCTGTTCATTCTGCAGTGCAAAAAACCGCAGTTCCATCGTGATAGAATCTTATCTAGCATTGACTAGGCTAACCCAACAATAGTTGTAGAGCGTGTAAATAATATATATATATATACACGTGTATTATACTAAACCCTTAAGTCCTTACTTGGAAGAGTTCCCTTCTGGAATTTAATCTTCAATATCCTTTAACTCTTTCAATCCACACGGAGCTTTATTTATACACCATTTTGATGTATTTCTGAATTATTGACACTAAAGTTCCGTCTTAGTAATTTGCATTTGGATTCCGTAGATAAAAAATGTTTTATTTTAAACCTATAATTAACTCCAAGACATCCAATATTTTCAGCAATAGGCCTATAGATAACACAAATAAAGATAGATAATTCTGAATCGGGTAATTTGAAATAGTCAAATCGAAATACGATAGTATGGTGCCTTCTAGAGAGTAATATGAAACTTTTTTTTGCCCAGACCAAAATATTAACAAATATTATGACCTTTGTGCTTTGCTCACAGTTTTATTTATTCCACGTTTCGTGAGAAATTAGTGTCTATACATACAATTTGAAATGGTTATCTTAATGAATTTACAAAGGTTTTCTAATGACACTGTAGATTCATTATTAATAATGCTACGGGACGCAACAGCTTGGATGGAATTTACAAATAAAAATTGTTTGCTACTTGGTTAAGACAATATAATTCTTTCGATACAATATGAAAGGAAGGTAGTAAACTAAACAATAATATCCTGTGGGATACACTTTTCACAAAACAGATGGTTTTCCGCACAACACGCCTATTCAGTTTGTAACTATTCCTTCCAACCGTCATATTCACACTTAAGTAGCAAAAAGTACATACAGCAATGCGTCACCAACGACGAAAACAAAGATTAACATCAATTTTTCCGATAATTATTCATTTAAATCTTTAATTTGATAGTCAAATTATTATGTTTCACTAACTAATATAAAACCTACGTTCAACATCTATTATTTTATCCTTTAATATTCCTATTGTTTATATACTATGAGTTACCTTGGAAACTATTACATACAACATTTAATAGCGACACAGTTAAGTAAAAAATTAATCTTTAACATTGAATCTTCTTAAAATAATGGTGCAATAAGATAAAGTGTAAATGCTACTAAATAAATAGTGTAATAGTAAAACAAAAGTTAAAAAAGATAAATAAAAACATGGGGATCTGGAGTAGAGTACGATCCCGTAAGTAAAATATTTGCAGATTAATCATGTACATTGTTAATTTATTATATTTACTTATTAAGTACAAACAAAAATTATAAAAAATACGTTTTAATCGTGTAGTAATAATCTTATTAACATTTTCATAAACTTTTTAAAAGGGGCGTATTTATAAACTTTAAGGAAATATTTTGTAAACTTTTACGTTTGTCAATCCAAAGTACCAAATCCTCATGCAATAGCATCTTCATACACATAGACTTGTTTATGTTTAATGCTGTATGTGCTGAAATGTGCTGCTGTCGAAGATATTTTAATGAAATAGTAGTAAATGTGTTTCTTATTGGACATTATACTAATGGTTACTGATAAATCGACACAAGAATTAAAAAATACATATCACAGTAATACAAAATATTGTGAACTCCAATCATAATCAAGATACCAGATGCCAGAAGGTTAACGGTGAAATCAACCAACGGTGGAAAATCACTAGAACTGCATAGATATGTTGTTTGTTTATTTCGACTTGACGAATATTAAAATTGTTTCTGAAACTGTAAAACCAATCAAAACGATCTTCCAAGAGGACGTGACGAATGGTAAACACTTTCTCTTTAAATCCGCACAACACCAACAAACTTTGAAAAAAATAACCGCATTAAAAAATCCGTTAGAACAATGAAAACGTTATATGTATATAATATATATATATATATATATATATATATATATATATATATATATATATATTTATTTATATTTATATGTGTGTGTGTGTGTGTGTGTATGTGTGTATGTGTTTAAAAACTACACTTAAAACTATAAAGCTGTAAAAGGCATTGCGATGGAATATTAGAAGACGGATTTGGTATTTATGATACTTCACAGTAGAAAAAACTTGCACCTGAAAGCAGCATTTTCAGTTTTTAGTATCATTTAGTTTTTCTATGCCTCCTACTGAAAGACATGCGTACCCAATCAATTTCTTGGTGCAATCTAAATTATCTTTTTATATGTTTACTAACATACATTATTTGATGGTTATATTGCTGTGTCTTTGATGATATATTTTTATGAAAGAGTGTTTGTAAAATTTTGTAATTAAATCGAATGTCGAATTGAATCATTTAGAAGTATAAATGATTATTATATAGCTTAAGTGTGTACATAGGTGCTTTTTGCTGACGCGTCTCGTAACAATCGATTCTTTTACGAATCTAATCCTGTACTTGGTGTGTCAAGTAAGTCCTGTAGTATTTACTTTGCTACGTATTATTTAATTACATTTTGATCAGTGAATTCAAGATGATTACAACAACCAGCATGTAGAAGTCATAGAGTAATAGAACAACCAACATGTAGAAGTCATAGAGTAATAGATAAAACATTTTGTTTTAGTCAAACATTGAACACTAAACTTCCAAACCTTTACTGAATTACGTATATACTCTAACTTTGGGCTTTTGTAAAAATCTATTTCATCCCATTTTATAAATCAATATATCTTATATTGCAATGCAAACATATCTAATGTAATAACCTTAACTGGAACATTAAATATACATGTTTACTCAGTATGTGTAAAGATGTTAAATGAACATGTAACTAAATGATGTAATTAGCTTTTAGAAATACTTTGACTTGCCCAACTGTATAGCTAATTGTCTCAATCTTTTAAATTTGTTTGCTGCAGTGTTTCGCCGATTGTGCTTCGGGTGTTGCAACGCAAAAGACGGCGAAAAAGGAGAAAACCTGGATGACCTGTCTAAATTAACAGTGTTTCAACTAACCAAAGATCAAGAAAACAGATTTGTAACTTTCCATCTAGATAAAGGTGTAAACAATTAATATACGTGTGTGTGTGTGTGTGTGTTTGTGTGTATATATATGTGCGAGTGTCTGTGCGTGCGTGTGTGTGTGTGTGTGTGTGTGTGTCTGTCTGTCTGTCTCTCTCTCTCTCTCTCTTCTCTCTCTCTCTCTCTCTCTCTCTCTCTCTCTCTCTCTCTCTCTCTCTCTCTCTCTATATATATATATATATATATATATATATATATATATATATATATATAATATATATATATATATATATATATATATATATATATATATATTATACACTGGATACATATATATTTATTTACAACATTTATATATTCTATTCCTATTTTTAAAGTAATTATTCAAAGTAGAGTTTTAGATTTCAAATCTTAATACTTTTTTAGGTAGCTAAGAAGTCTAAAAATTTTCGGTGTATATATATAATATATATATATATATATATATATATATATATATATATATATATATATATATATACATATATATATATATATATATATATATATATATATATATATATATATATATACACATTGTTTCTCGCAAAACCTTTTTGCAAATCAATCATTTCCAGGGCCTATTGAGGTGGGTTTCGATTTACTTATATTAACTGCTGTGACAACTACTGTATGTGTTCATGTCAGTCATATAACTAATAGAGGACCACAAAATCGATATTAATTTATTACTTTTTGAAAAAGCAATCATTGCAAGGACCCTTTGAGATGGGTTTCTGAATTACTAATGTTTACTGCACATGCAGTTGATGTCTCACATGTAACTAATAAAAGACCACAAAAATCGATATTAATCTATCATTTTCAGAAAAAGAAAAGATGCCAAATACTTACTGAAGTGGGTTTCTGATTCACTGATATTAACTGCACGCACAACCCCTGTATGGTTTCATGTATGTACTCATAAGCCTAATACAATACCATCAATATCGATATTTCCCAAAGACTTGGCCCTAATTAGACCATTTCCCACCAATACTATTATAACCACGTCTAAATATATTAGCTCTTACCTCTGGGTTGTCGTTAGGGGCCGGTACGCCTAGATGTCTGTTATCAACACCACAATATTAAATTGACAACTGGTTTTAATACTTAAAAAGAAATAATTTACCTATAAAGAAATAATTTTTCCATATTACTTGGAATGTCGAAATTATAAAACGAATATGATAAAACTATACAATTTTCAAAATTGTTATTATAAATTAATTTCAACTGTATGATGCTTAATTATTAATCTTAAACATACAGTTTGAAAATTAGCTCTGTGGCAAAGTATAAAATCAAGGATATGTAATCTCATGAAAATATGTTTAAATCTATTTGTGTAAATGATGTTTAATTTGGGGTACAAAGAAAAATATTTCTTTGAATCAAGTCCTCTGTATCAGGATCTTATCTAATACTGTACTTTGTCTTTACAGATATGGAACACATAATGCCAACTGTCATTGAATACATCAACGACAAGAAACTTACCGCGAAAGGACCAGAAACAGATGGAGAAGTGACAAAATTTCTGTAAGTACATGCCTACAGAAGTAACATATAGAAGCTATTTCTGAAGCTATAAACATGCCTCTTCTATCATTCCAGCTAACAAACGCCCAATGACTGCAAAATACTTAGTCCTATTTAAAATCCCTCTAATTCAAAATTGTGTTTAATCGCGAGCATTGTATGATTAATCGTTTTCCAAGCAAAATAAACGATTAAGGTCGGTCTAGAATTGTCTATATTTTCAGTTATAGTTCTGATATTTTGTACTGTTAAGTCAATCATCCAGTATGATTATCGTTTTCCTACATAGGATAGGTTTACGTAAATATAGAAAACATTTGAGGTATACCTGAAATGGAATTACTTTTAGATTTATAATATACTTTTGGCAAACAAAATCTGAAAAAGATATCTCAATTTGGGCCAACCTTTTCAAATTTGAAAACATACGAGTTTTAAAAAACGGAAATAAAATCCGGTAAATCGTTGAACAAAAATAAGTATATGTAATAAATATAAGACCTTGCAATTACTTTTTAGGGAGTTATCCCTAATTGATACACACACACTGCAACGTCCCTCCCAGTATTGTTTGATATCTTTTCTCTTAGAATACCAAAATTTGTTGTTTAAAAAACTTATTTATAAACAAACCAAACATCTGCCAATCACCCCGCTTGTTAGACCGTGCTAAACTCCCTGAGTTACGTGTATATTTCCCGCTCATAGGGCCAGGCCCAAAACAAGCCTATTCCCGCTGACTACTATTTAAAATAAGTATAAACTCCCCAAAATTGGTTTATTAATTATGTATGGTCTAGATATAGTCACACATGTCATTTCAGTAGTCAGCTGGAAAGAAACACATTTAAAATAATACACAAAATATTCACAGAGTCTTACCACCTGAAGATGATCTGCAGAGACAGCAAGGAACCGTGCAAAATATGATCGTGTTTAAATTACCTATTTTAAAAGGCTCCTGTGTCTTTTTAAACACAATCTGTCTGTAGATAAATCTCTGGACTTTTATACAAAAAACCAACTCATCTTTAGGCTAGCTCAGTGAAGTTAGTTGAGAGAAACTCTTTAAAAACATTAGGTTTTAACTATTATCAATTAATGAAATTTAATTAAACTTGTTTACTGATTTAACAATCATTATCATATTAGTTGGAAAAAGCTAAACAATTTTTATTGATTATTCGACACAGGATGAAATGCAAATACTGTTGATTTTTATAACATATTTAATTTTGTTTATTTAAATAAAAAAAAAATGTATCCTTTCAAATACAACAAAATTATATTAACAAAACAATTAACTAAATAACTTGTTGTTTCTCATACTTTAAAATCTTATAATTTCCATATATATCAATTACATTTACATAAACATAAAATTATTTCCCAAATTACACATAATAAACATTTATCTTCTATATTGAATTGGTAAATTCGTATTTATGACACTTAATTTTTAAATTTATAATATTCTAAAAATTCTTATTTCCTTGAAAATAAATGGCTCATGGCCAAAAACCCTTTGTAAGTTTAATATTTATCATTTGAAATATTCTGATCACATAAATTCATTTTATTAGGCATTAAATTTATTTAATTTTTATAAAGAGTGAAGTGATTGTTTAAGCTTGAATATTTGTTTGAATTTAATAAAATTAACTGACTAAATTTGACGTAATTGGTATCGAATAGAGAAAATGACTTGCCAAAGATGTTCCTGCCGGTCCTAGAGTCCCTCGTCTGGATTCCCTGGTCCTTGGACATCGGAAGTCGCCATTCCTGGTTCGTCGGTGGTGGTTTTTCTCCATTCCCGCGTCCTGGAGGCTGAGTCTGGAGCCTTCATCCCTTGTTAGTCCTAGACGTCGGAAGCGTTGAGGTTTGGTCCATCTGGCCTGATGGCGGTCCTATCCGCGGTCCAGCGTAGCGTTCCGCGGCACCTCGTATTAAAAATGTATTTCAGACTGTCTCTAAGGTCTTAGAGACCTAGTATATATAGCGGTGAATTTAACCTACCTCACCCCGCCTGCAATACTTGCTATCTTTGGATTTATTCCTTGTACAGGCAAGTCGGGCAACGAATCTGTTTTAGCTTGCAGAGTTTGATTATCATTTTTGGAACACTCAAAAATGTCTATTTTATTTAAACTGCTGTAACTTTTTTGTTTTTTAAGATTTTCAAATTTTGTTTTCACCAATGTTTATTCTGGCTTATTCTGGTTCTTTTAAAATGTCGATGAAAGTTCTACTGGTTTGGTTCTTAAGATAGCTTTTTTAAGCACTTAGAAAATTTTCGCCTCACTCCCGATGGACAAATTTAACTAGTTATTACAACTTTATTTTCTAATACCTTTTAATTTAGCTTAATTATTCTATTTATGGTTTTATATAATTCTTCACTCTTTATTATTTTTAAAACTCCAAATTTGATTAATTTAAAAATCAACTTTATTACTTAAAACCAGGAAATTATTTATTTCCTATTTG
>JBAIZL010000002.1:312090144-312152644 GCA_036971475.1 Prosapia bicincta
TTATCACACAACAACAACAACAACAACAACAACAACAACATTATTAGCGATGTTATTTTATTATTAATGAGAGTGTTGTATATGAAAAGTATTGCTCAAATAATTCTGCATATTTAGAATAGAGTTTGCTTCTAAATGACCAAATTTTATTTTGGCATAATCATAATAAAGTTTAATGCTTTGTATAAGTTGTGTGCTTGATGAAGAATAGGTTTACAATTTTATGTTATTTTTTATTTGTTCAAGTTATTTTCCAATAATATTCATGTCCATATAATTATGCATATAATTGTTAATGCATATAAGCATTTGTAGTGCTTGTTATTAAACCATCTTGAGTTTGAGTTGTAATAATTCCAGCAGTTTTGGTTAAATTTGTCTCTTTATAAGCTAGTGTTACAGTTGTTAGTGCTGCTGCTACCAGGTACATTGATGCTGGTGTCATTTTATGTAACATATGATTTTATTATGCGTGGTCTTTAAATCCGATTGGCATATATTTTAATTGGTCTTGTTTAATTTAAAATTACAGTTAACCCATTGCCTTTTATTGCACGTATATATTTAGGTTTGTTTTTTCTGTGAAAAGTGGTTATATATATATATATATATATATATATATATATATTTCTTTAGAAATATAAGTAGTTTTTCTCATGAGGAATTTAATTTATCTGTGTTATTAAGTGTTTTTTCAATTTTTTAAAATAACAATTCATGCGTAGTTTTTAGTTGTGCATGATATCTAGCGTAAAGTTAGTTTATTATAAAATTAGGATCTTTTAAATCAGAAAAGGTGCTTTTAGTTTTTCATAGGCCGTTTCATTTGCAGTTAAACTATGGGTTGAGAGGAATGTATTGTTAAAAGCGATAGTGGCTGATTCCACTCTCTCCATTTAAGTAGTTATCTCTTTTGTTTCATTGATAATAAGAAATATTCTATCAGTATAGAAAGAGTTCGTTCAACTTGGCCTTGAGTATTTGAATAGTCTGGCGTTGTGTAATGGGGGTTTATCTCCTATAACTGTAGAAAGTTACGGATAAGAGCGTTATCAAATTCTTTAACATTATCCATTTGTATTACAGAAGGCATTGGAATGATATTTAGATATGTGCGTAGATGTTTCGTAATTGCATGCACATTTAATGTTTTTAAAATAAAAGTAGTTGTTAAACGTTTAGGATCTACTATAGTAAGGATCTTTGTCTGCGAATAATCAAAAACATGAATTTGTAGTCATTCAAAGGGTTTTATATTGTGTGGGGTTACAGAATATTTTGCCTCAATTGGTTTGCGGTCGTATATATAACTTTTAAACAAATTTGGCATTTATTTATGTGTTCTGTCACATCTGCTGTCTTTGATGGCCAATATTATTTGTTTTTTATTTTGTCTGTATTAATTCCCCTGTGAATGTTTTTCCTTCATGATGATTTATAATTTGATTTTTTTTGTTCTTCTTTATCTCTTATATCTAATTTGAGTTTTTTATAAGTTTTAATGTTTATATCTCTGAAATTTACTTTGTGTGCATTTGTGTGAATATATTATACTCTTCCCTGCGTCTTCAAAGTAGGGACCATAGGTAGTGTTTGAGTATTTACTCGCTTGGTCAATTTTTTTTCTAAGTCTAGGATATTTGGTTTATAGAATACTATTCTGTTTTTATTACATACTTTTATATACTGTGACTCCTCATTACCTCTTTTAATAATTATTTGATTTTGTTCTGTATTGATAATTTTAACATCTTCCATTATTTTAAAATTATCGGAAGAGCTATCTTGACTTTTAATTACTGCTAAATTAGATAATTGGTCTGCGAGGTTACACACTTGTAAAAAATCGTTTATAACTGATTTCGGATATATTTCTATGCCTTCGTCATTAGTTATCACGTTTGATTGTTGGATTTTTATTCTTGAAAGTGCATCTGCAACTACGTTAGAATTTCCAAATGAATGTTTTATTTCAAAAGAAAATTCTTCTAGAAGTAATTTACCCCGTATAAGTTTTGAATTTGGTTCCTATAAGTTGTGAAGCCATTGTAATGGTTTATGATCTGTGCAAACAGTAAATGTATTACCGTAGAGATAAGGTCTTCAATGTTTGCATGCCCATACTATAGGTATTACCTCTTTCTCAATTGTAGAGAAATTAGTCTGTTGTCTGTTTAGTGTACGCGATGCAAATGAAATAGGGAGATCATTATTATTAAAATTTTGTGATAGAACTGTTCCAATGGCGAAGTTAAAAGCATCTATTGTTAATAGAAATTATTTTGAAAAATCTGGTTAATTTAATATAGCTTCATGGATTAGTACTTCTATCAATTCTGAAAATGCTTCTTTTATTTCTTGTTTGTTAGAATCGAATGGTACGTCCTTGCTTAACAGGTTAGTTGAAAGCTTAGCTATTTTTGCATAATTTTTAATCATTTTCCTATAATATCCAGTTAATCCTAAATACTGTTTAACTTGTTTTGGACTTGTTGGAAGAGGAAAGTATTATATAGCTCTAATTTTGTACCGGGTTAGGAAGGATACCTTTTTCACTTAACACTTCTACTAAAAAAATAGTTTTTTTTAAAAATATTGTCTTGACCAATTCTGTTAGTGAATCAGAAAAATAATATGTCATCCATATGAAGTAATGCATTTGGCATTGAAGAGAATATTATAATTATAGCTCATTGAAAGATTGGCGATTTTTTAGTCTAAAGGACTTTCTTAGAAACTCAAAATACATTAATCTGTAGAAAATGCAGTTTTATGAATTTTTCTATTTTGATTTGAAAGGAAACCTAAGGCTAAATCTAATGCAATATAATATGGTGCACGCCCTTTTCTCCCAAAATGATCTTCTATATTTGTCATTTGAAATTTGTAGTCTTTTGTTTTTTCATTTAATTTACGTTAGTCTACTGCCATCTTAATTTTCCCTTTCTCTGAGGCGTCTAATTTTTTTGGAACGACCCATATAGGCGAATTGTATGGCGAATTAGATTGTTGAATAATTTTGTTTTGTAATATTTTTTCTAACTCAATTTCAACATTTTTTCGTAAAGATATCGGATATCTGTAGATCTTAGAGTAAATGGGATTGTTTTTTTTTGTTTTAAATTCAAGTTTTAATATTTTAGTAGCCGTTAATTTATCATTTTATTGTTTAATATTATTTGAATAATTACTTAATAATTTATTAATTTCAATTTTTCATCTTTATTTATACGATTGGTCATTATTAAATATTTATTTGTAGCCATATCAAGAGATTTAGACTAGGGACGGCCACGGCTGTACATTTTGTACAGAATCGGTTTTATATAGCTCAAAAGGAGTGACACTATAGGTGACGTTTTCTTTAGCATATACAATACACTTTGCTTCATAATTTTTACATTTATTAATTCTTTTAATTCTATAAAATTATTATAATATTCGTTTACATATGCAGTATCATAATTTTCTTTTCTGGGTAACTTTACTATGTTTTTCCCCTTTTTTTATTTATAAGTCTTTAGTTAATCCAACTATTTGTTTAAATTTATTTTTGTCTTATTCAAATGTTTTATTTTGAAAATTTATTTTTGCATTTAATAGTTGAAATGATTCATGTCCTAATAAAATATAATATTTGTCTTAGAATTTCATTAAATATAATTTAATTGTTTTTTTTAACTTCAAATACATTTACTAAGTCAAAAACAAACATATCCTCATCCGTGTTTTACTCCTGCTGGCGTTTTGACTGTAAATTCCTCCTGGTAAGGAGGTATTTCGCCTGTTATTATGTTGGGTTTACATAACTTTTTTTCGGATCCTGTATCTATTAACCATTTTTTACTTTATAATGAATAAAACTAGCAAGATTTCTTTGGGTGAAGCCTTCCTTGAGCTTAAAACATTTTTCATCTGTTGCGTTTTTTCACTTGATTTTTTAATTCAGTATTTTCGTCAGAAGGGTTTTCACAGATGGAATATATGATACTCAAATAAGTGGAACAAGATTTTAACTCTTGTAAAGCTCTGTAAAGCTTATACCAAAAAAGTAACCCCACTCCCCAGTTCAGAATCAAGTAGTTTTATATATTCTTTCATATCTGATACTGAAACGAAAGATGACAATACCACTCCTTTCATTGACCTGTATTCTATACATATTCCAATAACAAATTGAGATGAATTAAAAATTACAAGTTATAAATTAGACCAAGTTGGAAACTTAGCGGTTCAACTAGAACATGTATCAAATGTCATGTATAAATTGATGATAACAAACTCATGATATACTGATGGATTGTAGTTATAATAACTATTCCTATTATAATGTAGGCTATCTTGTTACCAAGTGTCCATACAACTTTGTACTTAAAGCTAATTCTACTATAGAACTGTAAGACGTTCAACATCTTAGTTTACCTGATATCTCCTTATCCCTTGATTCCCATTTTACATCTCATCAACCTCCTACATCATTACCTCAAATCTTCAAAGACGAATGCCACGTCTGCGAGATAGAATGAGGCACAACATAAAGCATAACATAGCGAATCGCGGTCGATTCTTTTCTTAAGGAGGGGGGATTTTTATTTACTGTCACAGATAATATATATATATAATATATTATTTAATCTATCAATGTCTTATACTACAAAAACGTTATAATAATTTCCTGCATTACTTAATTCATAAATATGAATCAGGCTAGATTATGTGAGTTAAAATAAATTGTAGTGACCAACCCATTATATTAAAATTCCGATGGACTATTATGTTAACATAAAGATGTCGTTAGTCATTTTCTATGCAACATGTAGCCTTATTCTACAATGCTCGATATAATCACTGAGCAATGTACAAGTAAACTGAATAGGTTATTTATACATCCCAACAAGGGCAGACAGCCAGTCTTTTTTCCAGTTTTTGCTGTGCTTCAGTTTTGTTAAGTTTTTCTATTTTCAAGTCTTGCGCAACACATGTGCATTAGATACGTTCTTCATTTGCCTCTATTCAGACTAAGAATAATAAATAATACTTTGTAATAACTTATTGATGAGTGGCATAAGTCATATTATTCTTCTTATTATATTTACGTCACGAAAGAACAAAACTTGTGATTTCTTCACTTTACTATATTCGTTAACTACGATATCTCAGACTGTCGTAACTCAATCAGTTTCAAAGCTTATTTATTTATATTAGGAAATGTATTAATATATTATTGTTAATATATTTATTATGTTTTTATTCATTTTAATAAAGTTTTCAATTATTCGTTGTAAAAAGTGCGTAGTTCTTTACGTATCCCTTGAAAACACAGGGACATTTGAAATGTATAACAAAGGGTGATATCACATTTTTGTAACACAAATAATAAAATTGGAATTTTTATAATCATAAATTGAAAAACTATAAGTAGATGGTTTCACTTGAATAAATCTTATAATTTTTTACCTACATCATGTTAGTCTTTTAGTTCACGTATCCAGAAAACGGGCGATGCCAATATCTATAAAACTCACGCTTAAGAAATACAGTATCATCTTTCATTAATCTATCTGCCTTGCCGTACCTAAATGATGTGCGGCAGAGGGTCGACAGTTTATGTTACCATATCAAGGTGACTTCTGTAAAGAAACATAAGCTCAAGCCTGACAGAGATAATACCCGGAACTTTACATCAGCATTCTTTGTAGTATTCCAGTAAACGAAGGCCGACAACACCTGCTGCCTTCATTCAATCGTTACCATTCCCTTCCCTTTCGGCGTAAACATAAATCATTTATTACTGTTGATTTCGAATTAATCTCTAAATGATTTCTAAACATTGTATTTATAATAAAATCGCGAAAATACTTTTGTAGAATAAAATAATGCACTTTTCTATGGAGGAAAAATAATAGTATTTTTTATGACTTTCAATTTTTCTGTCAATGTCAAAATATTTCAGGGACGAAGGATGGGCCCCATACCTCTACCGTAGCAGGCGAGGCTCTAGTTCTCTTCCATTTTTAAGTCAATTATAATATCCCAGGATTTCGCAATCGCTGATCACCGTACTTGAAATAATTTTTCATACAACTTTAAACCTAGCTATAGCCTCATAGACGTTACGGTTACTCTTGGGACTATAATATCTTAGCCCATGACCACCGCGATGCACAAGTCAACAAAAGTAAAGACGAGATCAGTTTATCCATAATAGAAATAGGCGGAGAAGAGATATCAGTTTTTGACCTTTGATTTTCCGTTGCCACCACTAATTATGCTATTCTCTTTTAATGTACAAAAAAGAACGACAATAGAAAAAAGAAGAAAACAACAATAAATAACACGAACAAGAATGAGAAACAAATAACATTCACGTTTGGATCCTTAAACAAGGAAAAAGATGTTATGACAATTAATTTGAAAAGTAAATTAAGTTTTTAAATAAATAATTTATTGATCCGATAGTCTGTTTAAGCCCAACGCTTAAGGCCACTGTTCCTGGTTATTAAGACATATTGGGTCTGACACCAAGTAAACAAATGCATTTAGGAGTGTCGTCTGTTTAGGTTTTTATACCAGAAATATATTTTAAATAAAAATATAACTGTAAAAGACCAAGAGTTGAACCGCTCGTTTTATGTTTTCCATGGCCATTGCCGTTTTCTAACAAGAATAGAAGTTGTGGCCCCTTGAAAACCTTCGAGTGATCATTTTCATTATTTTTTTATATATTGAGATTTTCTACCTCAATAACCCATTTTAAATTCCCGGTGTATCTCTGATCATGTTCGATGTTCTCTTCCTTTACTATTCCCTTACATCCTCGGCATATTTCCATTGCGCCATTTCGAGTGTGTCCGGCCAATGCCGATACCTGGACTTGGATCAGACGTTTCTAAATCCGTGAGTAACCATTTTTGGCCGTTTTTTGGGTTTTGTGATTTTCTACCGCAATTAACATTTTCTCTATTTCATAGACCGACCACGTACTACAGCAACCTGTTATGATGATAGGGTTGGACCCAGCACGATAAATAATTTAAATTCATCTACGGCCACCTCTCAGAGTGGCTTCTGAGGGTTCCCGACCGATTTAAAAGCTAGGACTAGACTCAACAAAAAAAAAAAAAAAACGAAACTGCTATTTTCGAACAAAGTTTTAGCTATGGGATATTTTATCCCAATTCACCCCTTGCTACCATATTCAGACCCAGAAAAGTTTGATGCGGCATTTGACTCAGTATCCTTGAAACTCTTTGAGTGGCCATTTTGGGCGGTTTTACGCTTATGGCTTTTACACCATGAGGGACTACCACCCCTCATCTACCAAAACCAACTATGGTATCAGGGGTACAGTCTTCATCCTAACCTCTCTCAGTGAAACTATCCGGGAGATGTTTTATCTTTTTTTTACTTTAATTCGCACCCGGCCACCCATTGAAGCCTTTTCTGAACGTGACTCTTCAAATTTACAAATGGGACTTCCTAGACTCACCTTTGAGGGTTCCCGACCACTTTCTATACTAGGGTTGGACTCAATATTCTAAAAAAACCCAAATTACCGCTTTCGGGAAATTTGTTTGCTATGGGATATTTTAACGCAATTCCTTCCTGCTGCCTCTATGGGTACCCAGAAAAGCTCGATGCGGTATTAGACTCAGCCCCTACAATGCTCTTGAGTATCCATTTTAAGAAATTTTACACTTTTTACGTTTCACCTCTTGTCATCCTCATCGAATCACCTCTTTTCATCTCCAACAAATTATGAAGCCAGGATTGAGTTAGCTCGCTAAATCTCCCCTCAGTGTAAATATCTAGGAGATTTTTGAGCTTGTGGAGTTTTATTTTATTTCACACCATGTCAACCCTTGAAGCTTCTTCCGAGCATGTCTCTTCTAATTTATCATTTCCTCTAAGGGTACCCGAACAATTTTTATACCAGAATTGAACTCAGTATCTTAAAATGACCATATGGCCATTTTTAGGTTATTCACCTCATGCATCCCCGAAAATGTTTGATGGGGGTATTGAACTTTGCGCCTTTAAAATCGTGTTTCAAAAGATCATTTTAGACAATTTTATATATTCTGGTACTTTTTACTTCCATATAGGCTACCCCCGTAGACCACCCCTGAGCGTAGTCGGCCAATATGGTTTAACGTAGCATACTCAGAAACCACCGACTAACCATTTTCGGGGGATTTAAGACTGTCTAAGGACTTTCGTAATTTTTAAAATAATTATGCATTTTTAAATGCATTTATACACCCATTATCAAGTTTGTTAAAAGTGGATCACTACTATAAGTAGAATGTTTTTTGAATACAATGTAAAAACCCTATACCATTATGAGATAGTTGTCAAAAGTAAAATTTTTCTGTCTTGTGTCGTTTCTGTATTGACCTCTTCAAATAGTAGTGTAGATAAATTAAGTGAACCTTGATATCAATTTGGATACCACGTTTGTAACTGCCATAGTTTTAAGGAACAGTGGAAAGTTTGGAAAGCTAAATACTTATAATTTTCTTCAAATTTTGTTTATAAAACGTTTCATGTACATTTAATTACACAAAGTTTTATACAATGATACAATCTGTAACAAATTAGTTAGAATACGTTTTTTGAATGTACTGAAAGACATAACTGTGCACCAGATTTGTAATTCAATAGTTACTCATATACTGGTTAATTTGAGATACGACAAGAATGATATATTTTAACAGAACAACGAAAGCCGTCCTTAAGATCCAGTTAACCCATTGGACACAATTAAGAGACTGCCGTAATGAAAGATTTCTAGAGTAAGCGAAGCTTTGGCCACTTTTTACTGATAGTGAATGTGAAAAGGAGCTCTTTATAGAGGCTTTATGAGATATTTATACTTCTAATCATTATCACCTTAGTTCTTTGCAAAGGTATGATATAAAAAGTATGCTACCTCCGTCGAGGTAGTTTAACGCACTTATGATTATCAAATTGGATAACCAAAACATATACATTTTGCGTGCCTTAGGTTGGTCCTACATTTAGTTATTAGTAGCCTACGTAAGTTGCAGATATTTGGTTACCAAAGTGCTATAAATATAGCTATGTTCACATTAACTGAATTTATTAATTTTATATTAATCTCTTTAAGATTAATCGGAATAAATAATTAATTCCATTGTTTTTTCCTATTCATAAATATATTATTGATGAAGACATCCATTTATTGAAATATGTTTTGCTTACTGTTTTCACTTGTATTGAAAATAAATTAAAATTTACATTTTTAGGAAATAGTAGCTTTTCTATTCTACTAATTTTCTTTTTCGAAAACCTGACATGTTTAGAATTTTATATAAGACTGAATTCCAAGTGTTTTATTGTAAAACGCATTCAAGTAAAGAAACCACGAAGAGTGTTCTTAACATTGAAACCTGTAAAATGCAGTATGTTTCAAATACCTGCAATGGTTTCAAGTCATTAGGAGCTGCAGTTCGTTGAACATTTACACAGTTTTAAATTAAGCACGTTTTCAACGGGTTATTTTTTTAGTTGGCGTTTCCTTATTTTACTATTTTAAATAAACGCTAAAAGCAATAAATCAAAGTTCATTATTATTGCTTTAGATATTAAATTTGTACAGATAAATATAACTTTCGTAACTCTATGTTCTTTAAATTTTCAAATATCAAAAAAATGACAGATAATATTTTGGTGTTAAATACTCTAATTAAAAAGTTGTTAAAATTAGATTCAAAAGTATTAAAAGTTTGACAACTCTGTGTTAAAACACAGTTCTGTCTACTTTATCCATTTTAACCTCCTATACGGTTTCCTTTTGTTTTAGTTGTCAAATACAAAAGTTGAATTTTCGGAATTTACATTGTATAAATACTCAACATTAAAATAATTTAAGGATTATAAGTATTTTGAAAGTTATTATTCATATTTATTGAATAATAGTCTTTATATAATTTTGTTAAACCTCCCACCAAATTTTGTTCCTGTCTTTGAAGTTCTCAACTCAAAACTAATATTCTTTAATTAGTTTTACATTTGTATGATTTGTATTACTTCTATCACTTAAACTTTGTTACACCTCTTAAAGTTTTTAATAATTCTGATTGTTTATTTTAGAGAAATACTTACTAGAACTTAAAGAAAATGGCCGTCAATTCCCTATATTTTACCAACCTAGACCACATATAAGAATATTTAGTAATGGATGCAAAGTTATTGAAAAGGTTAATTTTTGCAATTATTTAATACAATGTTGTATATATGTGCATTAATCTTTAAACATTTATATGCTATAAAATAATACATTGCCCTTGTAAGAATTGAAAAAGCATATATATATGTATTCTTGTGTATTAATAAAGAACTAAGTCAAAATACAAATACAAGAATTATAATTGAATTTACAATTCAAAGCTTTTCTTTGGCTAACAGTACCAACATCATCAACCTGATGATGCTGGTACTCCTAGCCAACGAAAAGCTTTGAATTGTAAATTCAATTATAATTCTTGTATTTGTATTTTGACTTAGTTCTTTATACATATATATATAATACAATAATTTTTCTTCTAATTGTATTAACATTTTTCATATTACAAAAATAATAATTACGAGTAAAGCGTCTTTATATTCAAGTTTGTGTTATGCGATATAAATTTTAACTACAAGAGGGGGATATAGATCTGGCTTTTGTTGCAATATTCGTGGTGTGCTGTAGGTTTTGCTTCCTCTGAGACAATAACTTAACGTTAAAGCCCTATTTATTCTCACAGAGTCATTTTATTACACCCATCAAGCCAGTCAGCTTTTCTAATTATACATTTTATTATTTTAATTAATATAGAATATATTGTGGGTGATGTAGACGGAGACAATGTGGATACTTGAATATATTTAACACGTGACTGTAAGGAAAAGAAGGAGTAAATCAATTATAATAATTTGACTCAATTTTTGCGCCAATAACAAAAGAGACAGATCTAGGTGAGAAAGATCAGAGATCTGATATAGGGCTACTTGCGTCTCATATTAGTCAAGGAAAACAATGCGGTCAGTTTCATGCTACAAATGGTTATTCTCTCTCTACACTCCGCACTAAGTTCCTATTATTATAGAATTGCTAGAAATTTAAATGAAAAAGCTCACAGGAGTTTTGAAGTACTACCGAGAGTCGATTCCTATAGGTTAGTAGTTAAGTGCGCTACTCATTACATTACTCGGCTGCCCTTTAAACAGTTTTTATCTATTACCTATTCAAAAAAATGTCAGTATTTTGTAGTATATGTATCAGAGTTTTACTACATTAGTAGTAAAATGTGGTTATCATTACATTTTAGGTGTTTAGTTTGGTCTTAGCGTAACGAATGTGATTTTAATATAGGACTAGGTTCAACCATATCATTTTGTACATATATTTCCACAAAACGCGATTCAAGTATTAAAAAGAGCTTCTTATAATAATAATAAGGATAATATAGGCCTATATAATAATATATAATAAGTATATAATAATATATTATATAATATATATATATATATATATATATATCACTATCATTTTCACTTATGTACTTAAACAAGAATCTTACTTGGTGTTTATGCGAGCTAACTTATCGTGCCATCATCCTCGGGCATACTGAACAGGGTTGTTGTAGACTGCAAGCTGAGTGGATTTCCCGTTGCCCTTGATGTACCGTTATGTTCTATTTTTAGATACACTGCACTGTACGAGTTTTTAAAGTTTGTTTTGGGGTTAATATTGTCTATTAGATTGAATAATTTATCTAATGTAGCCCATTTTGTTGTTTGTGGTTCGATTTTAGGTTGTTTTAATTTATTTAATATTTTAAATTCTAATTTTTCTATGGTTTTATTATTGTATCCATTTTTTTGGGCTATTTGATATATTATTTGTTTTTCTTTGGTTTTTTCTTCATTATATAGAGGCAATTTTAGCATCCTGTATAAAAGTGAGTTGTAAGCGGCTATTTTACTTGAAAGTGGTGATCGTATTGCTGAGCCATCTATTTGTTTATATATCTTATTATTGAAAATGAAATAGTTTTAATTTAGTATGGTCTTTAGGCATTTTGTGATTTGATTTGTTTATTTGGGAGAGGTTTTAAGGTCAGTTAATATGTTTTTTATTATTTCTATTATTTTTATTAACTATTATTTTATATATATATATATATATATATATATATATATATATATATATATCAATATATGTATTCTTGTGTATTAATAAAGAACTAAGTCAAAATACAAATACAAGAATTATAATTGAATTTACAATTCAAAGCTTTTCGTTAGCTAAATATGTTGGTACTGTTAGCCAACGAAAAGCTTTGACTTGTAAATTCAATTATAATTCTTGTATTTGTTTTTTGACTTAGTTCTTTATATATATATATATATATATATATATATATATATATATATATATATATATATGTATATATATATATATATATGCTTATATTAGCATAATAAGCACTTTGAATTTAATAGCTTGATTCTATTTGAAACATTTTTAGTTTAACTCACGCTTTAGTGCGTAGATTACGAGAAATGCATAAGAAGAAATGTAATTTAAAACATTGAATTTCTAAGTCCTTCTAATAATGTCATTTCCTGACTTTTACGTAAGATAGAAACAACTAATTCTTCATTTTCCTAGCTTATTCGTAGTTGTTGAGTTGACTAAATTAGGAATAATCTAACTTCATCTTAACATAGTTCCTATGCATACATTGATAAAACTTACTTCAGCGGCTAAGGGACAAAATTTAATGAAGGAAGAAGAAGTGATAAATTCCGAAGTAGGCAAACAAAAAAAATGGCCGTCCTCTGTAGTAGAAGTAGAGTTCATGGCGGTAACTAACAACGACATGTGGTGAAGATAAAAATGGTGGAGATGATTTTGAAAGGTTAGACACTTCTCGATTGCATACGAGTAAAAATAATAAATTAAATTATTTTAAATTTTAAAATAATTAAATTCTTTCAAATGATATTTCAGATATAAATATTTTATTACGATAAAAATTAAAACAGTTAACTCTAAATCTCACTACATATTACTTTATTAAAAAAACCCACAAGTTCATAAAACAATCGGACTATTTTTGGTGACGATGTCGCCTTTCACAGTAATAGTCAAGCACTGAGGAAGATGTTATCGTCTCCGAAACTAGTTTTATTGCTTTATGAACTAGTGTGTCTTTTTTAATATTCTAATGTGTAGTGAGGTTTAGAGTTAGATGTTTTAACTATTAGCGTTGTGAATAGTTATCAGTAGCTAAGGTCTAATTAACTTGAATATTTTATTGTTCAAAATGGCATTACTGAATCAAATGATAATGTAAATGAGTAGAACCTGATGTCATATGTATTTACATTCTTATGTTTAAAATGGCGGGGATGTGAAGTATTTGAATCTTATATATAAGGTTATGTAATTAACATACATAATAATACATAATAACATACATACATAATTACAATTATATTAATTAAACAGACGAATTAAATTGAATGTGAATATTTTTATAAAACAAAATTTAGAAAGGGTTACTAAAGTTTAAAGAGGGTAAAATAATACAGAAGGGGTTTTGAGTAAGAGAAAATTACTTTAAAAAATGGGTAAATACAATGATTTTCAGAACTGAAATAAGGCATAAATAATAAGTTATAGTTATTTTTAGGAAATTATGTATGTAGAAGCTTTAATATTAAATACATAAATTGTTTGGTTAGTCATATAGGTTTGGTAAGAATTTTAATATGAACAATATTTGTTTATGAGATAGTGAAATAAACTATGAATTTGTTTAAAGGTAATTAAGTTAGTGAACAACCCAAATATGAGGCTATATAAGTTGTGTGAAGAAAAAAAAGGCAAATTGTTTTAAACAGTCTTTCATATAATTAAATTAATTTCAAATTACAAAAACTATAAAATTAAACTCATTGTAAATTAACTAGTATAGAAGAATAACTCAACTCGTTGAAATTGAGTTTTAAAATTTATTTATTACTCCTAATTAATATTAGTGTTAGACTTTTAGTCTAATATAGAGCTTTCATTGCCTTTTTAAATTTGGCAATAAATATGAATAATTATGAGGATAGCCCCTCGAAAAAATATGTCTGGTAACAGTCATAAACAAAAATTGAATTTAACAAAATTTATATGAAAAAAAATATCATGGGTAAATTAATGAACACTCCTTAGGAATAGGGCGAACATTTTTCAGTTATTGAAATTTATTTGCATTTAAATATCACTGAAATTATATAGGCTAAATATTTCTTCAAGTGTTTTGCGGGTTTTAATTTATTATTTAATAAACATAATTGTTTCGCAAGGTGTAAATTGGTTTTATATAAATATATATGTTTGGCCGGTTTAAATTATAATTATGTATAATTAAATATTTAAAAATTTAGTCATGCCTAAATTGGCGAATAATACATCAATGTTTCATTAAGAAGTAACAATTTTATTTTGTAAGATATATTGTAATTTTGTCATAAATTTTAAATAAAATTTTAAATATTTAAAATCTTTTTAAACTGTGCTAAATTTATTATCCAAAAATATTTGAAAGTGAAGTTTTTATAAACTTGCAACTAGAGATCTCTCTTTTTTCACAAATCAATTTTCTTAAATAACCTCAAAACACGGTCCTTAAGCTGTGATGCCTTCACCTCATTTTCCGGGAAGATCAACCGAAAGCGTTAAAACTGTGCTACATAGGCTTTAAGTTGGAACGTCCAGTAACTGTTTCTCTGGCAGAATTTGGCAAGAATATTACATAGTACAAAGATTCTGATGAGTCAAAAACCTATATTTTAAAATTATACTAGTGTCGGTTGGTAAGTTGAAGTCCGGACACAGGATATTGTTGAGAGGAGGTGCTTTGCTGTAGAATAAAGACCATTGAAATTGTTTAGTGTGTGTTTGGGTGTGTGTGTGTGTGTGGCTGTCTGTATGTGTGTGTGTCTGTGTGTGTATTTATGTGTGTGTGTTTGTGTGACTGTGTGTGCTGTGTTTGTGTTTGTGTGTGTGTGTGTGTGTGTGTGTGTGTGTGTGTGTGTGTGAGTGTGTGTGTGTGCGTGTGTGTCTGTGTGTCCTGTGTTTGTGTTGTGTATGTTTGTATGTGTGTACGAAAATGAATGTATTAAAATTAATAATATATTATCATTTATAAAAAAAAATAATTCATTCATTAATGACACAAAAATCCAAAAACGCACTTTACACATTACAAATTCAACAAAAAGAGTAGCTTAAAGAATATTTTACTCCGCCACTTAATTACCTATTTAATTATATTTCCTAAATTTATAAAAACATAATAGCCTACCCATTGTTAAAATACAGTTTTCATGATTAAAGTAATTACAAAATGGATATTATTTTTAATTATCAATTTTCCGATAAAATCAAAAATATAAAGTTAAAAACATTTAATTCCAACATTTTGTTTTAACGATAAGCTTCTGAACAGTTAGCAGCCGCATGCAAGTTATTAGGCGTTATTATTTATTCAAACTAATAACTTATATTAACTAGTAAGTGGTTGGAGTGTATTTTACAGATCTGAATTATTATTCCATCTATTTTTCATATGCAATTCAATAGCTTGTAATACACATTAACTACTTGATAAATATGAAAAAATCAATTCATAATTTGAACAATCTCAAAATTCAGAAAAGGACTGTTGACAAGTTCCTCTAACATATTACTTTTCTACATCAAACCTCTATTTGATTAACAAATGTAGCAAGAAATCATGCTATCGAAGAAAGCAATTAGAAGTAAAATTAATGTTTATTCATTCTTGTATAATCATAACATTGTGAATATACAATATTCTGTAAAGTAATTGTTTATTCCTTCATGTCCCACTACCTCTCTCTCTCTCTTTCTCTCTCTCTCTCTCACTTTTTCTCTCTCTCTCTCACTTTCTCTCTCTCTCTCTCATGCTCTACTATGTATACCTACAAGCGCGCGCACACACAAAAACATATATATATATATATATATATATATATATATATATATATATATATATATATATATATTTATATATACACATGTATTCATACATATATGTATAAATGTATATATATATATATATATATATATATATATATGGTGAAATAAAATAATTTTCATAAACAAGAATATAAGAGTATTACTTCATTTTATTGTTGATTGAAGCTTTTCGCTAATTTACATTATTAGCATTTTCAAAATTAATAAATCACTGTTCAGTTATGTGACTAGAGTAAGGCTGATCAATTTTGAAAATGCTAATAATGTAAATTAGCGAAAAGCTTCAATCAACAATAAAATGAAGTAATACTCTTATATTCTTGTTTATGAAAATTATTTTATTTCACCATATATATTCAACAAGAAAAAATAATTCATCTAAGGATTACAATATATATATATATATATATATATATATATATATATATATTTTTTTTTTTTTTTTTTTGAGGTATATTTGAGGTTTAAGAATTACCGCGTAGAATAAAGTGTGCATACTGCAAAACTATTTGAAACCATTTTCTTGTGGGGTAATAATACAGTTACAACTCATTCATTGCTTTAATAGTTTGTACCAAGCTACGAGTACAAAGAGAATCGTTTTTACCAACGTAATTACTCTTCATTATTCCAAATGGATGGAAGAAATGCAACTCCCAAAACCGAGCAAATTCAAACCTTCATGAATAATTCACGACCTAATTACGCTGAATGAATATTCGATTTCACCATTCCACACGCTAACACTGATTGCCTCTTCAGTCACTACATTACAATTATTGCTATTTTACTAACTAGTTTTTAGGTTGAATAATGTCATTACAGAGAATTGTAATTGAAATATGCAGTTATTAAATACCGTGTGCAAATTCAGTCCTTCCGCTTTATATATATATATGTTTGTGTGTGTGTGTGTGTGTGTGTAGCAATAGCCTAAAAGTCAGTGATGATATAGGAAAGGGAAATGATTATAAATTAATGAATATTACTCCAATATAAACAAAATAGACAAAAGAAGATTAGCAACAAAAATTTTAAAAAATTTAAAATAAGCTCAATTTAAGTTAAACACTGAAATTTTTTGCTTTAGATAGGTACTTAAAACATAATGTTTTAGATTGTTGAAAACTGTGGAAGTAGCCCTAGGTCTGTAAGACGAGGTCTAATAGATTGCCTCGCTCTCGATGGTCAAAAGATTAAATAAATTGTAGCATCACAACAGTTTTAAAGATAAATAAAGTCATACGAAATGTATTCAACCGCGAATAAACTGTGAACCGAATCTTGTCAAATACTCTTACAGCGCTACTAGCAGTGAACTATGGAAAATTAAAAGATGGGACTTGGTAAATTATGATTTATAAAAACGGTATTACAAAAAAAATAATAAAATTAAATAGATTAATCATGTAAACTTAGTCCCTGTTATAATAGTCCAGAAAACAAAACAATAAAAAATGTTTCAGAATATGAGTAAAGGGTTTTGTGAATATGAATAAACAAACTTGTTGCTATGAGAACGCTAAAGCAATGAAACCTGATAAAAGCTTAGTCACACTCTTATTACTTGCTCCAGTAATAATGTACAGTATGGAGTGTAGATACATTTTAGTATGAGATGTGATCTGGAAAATATTTAAGATATACTCAGGCTTAATGCCCAAGTATCGAAAACTATTAATCTCCACAATGTAACAGTGAATCTTGAACTTTGAATAACTAAGACGCTAAACTTTACAAACTCTAAGGACGCAATAAATTAGACTATTTTAGAAAAGTGAGTCCAAATTCGTAATTATCGAACTTTAATAACTTATTCATACTGAAAGAACAAAGACGACGAGGACGACAAATTTATTAAATTCAGTACCAATACAAGACAGGTCGCAAAGAGTAGACGGCGCCAAAGGACAACTTCAAATGTTTTCACGTTTTTATAAATAATTAGGATTCAACAATTAATATCTACTTTTAGCATGAATTATAAGTTGATACTCATACTTCAGAGTAGACATGGCAATTTTATATTTTGCAATTATAAAGAGATAAATAATTTGTTGTATGAAGGATATAATAATGAATATTGTAAAAGCTGAGTAATAATCAATTTATTGAAATAAATAAAAATAGATTGGGTTAGTAAAGTGGTACATTTCTGATTTGTAAAGTGATGTGAATAGGAGACATTGTAACACATTTTTTAAGGATTTTGAGAATAAACAATGAACATTATTGGCAATACTGGATGGAATAGGGCAATAAGGAATACAGGAAATTTTACTATTAGTAGGTATTTTGTTTTTTATATGAAGTAAGTTTTACTGGTTTTTAACTTTAAACTAGTCTTTAAGTAAAACATGTCTTATTGGCTTTATTATGGATAATAGTATAGCTGCTACGCACACTATTTTATAACTTTCTAGGCACGTTTATAGGGCTGAAACATTTGAAGGTTTAACGGTTATTTAATTTTGTAGGATACAATTTTATATCTTACATCAGTTTTTTATGTCAAAAGAGTAAATATATAAACTTGCAATGAGAAACAATTAAGTTATATATATATACATACATATATATATATATATATATATATATATATATATGTGTATATATATATATATATATATATATATATATATTTATATATATATATTTATATATATTTATATATATATATATATATATATATATATATATATATATATATATATATATATATATTAAAACAACATAGGTTTTTCAAATACAAGAATATTTATTATTTTATATCCAAAGCTTTTCGTTGGTAAACAGTTCCAAAATCATCAGGAATGAAAATTACAATAATGTAAGCTATAGGCCTAAAACATATGTTAAATTAGAAATAGAATTATTGCTAAATTTATACAAATTTCCAAATTTATTTTGTTGCTGTAACATTATATGCATTGAATATAGTATCAAATTTAGAATGTATTTGTATTTGTTCTTTTAATATTTTGTTAATTTTATTGTATTTATATATTTCGAATGCTTCATTTATATTCATTCTTAATCCCTTATTAATTTCTTTTATAAGTTTCATAATTTCAATATTTGGAAATTGGTGCTTATTATCAATACAATCATTTGAATGCCTATATTAATCCAGAAATATATAAATCAAATTTTGCAAATCATTGTATTAATAATAAGCACCAATTTCCAAATATTGAAATTATGAAACTTATAAAAGAAATTAATAAGGGATTAAGAATGAATATATATGAAGCATTCGAAATATATAAATACAATAATAATAACAAATTAATAAAAGAACAAATACAAATACATTCTAAATTTGATACTATATTCAATGTCTATAATGTTACAGCAATAAAATAAATTTGGCAATTTGTATAAATTTAGCAACAATTCTATTTTTAATTTAACATATGTTTTAGGCCCATAGATTACATTATTATAATTTTCATTCCTGATGATGTTGGTACTGTTTACCAACGAAAAGCTTTGGATATAAATTAATAAATATTCTTGTATTTGAATATTCATGTTGTTTTAAAATATATATAATAAATTAAAAATATTTCAAAAACAAGAATACTTTTAATGAATATATTTATTCAAAGCTTTTCGCCGATAAGATAGTACCAGCATCTTCAGGAAAATAATTATCTAATAAAATATTTTTACAAAATTAAACCATATGTGCTACAAACGACCATATGTTTATAAGTATTGCACTTTATGTAATTTTGTCTATAACATCAATGACCTTATAAATAGTTTGGTGCCTTGATCTCACTTGAATTTGTTCATCCATTAATTTGTCTTTAACTTTATGGTTATAAATTTCCAATGTTTCAAATATATTCATTTTTAATCCTTTATTTATTTCTTTTATTTATTTCATATTTTCTATTACCGGAAACTCGTGCCCATTATTAATACAATGTGTAGCTAAATTTGATTTGTATATGTTAGGTTTGATATAAGCGTTTAAATGTTCTTTGTATCTTTCTTTTAATTTCTTTTTTGTTTGTCATAATAATAATAATAATAATATATATATATATATATATATATATATATATATATAAATAATATGTAATAACTGATTTTTGCTTAACCGCCACAGTATTTAAGGATATAGAAAGACCGTACCCATGATAGCTAACCCTGTCAAGTTCCGATTTATGCCTGATGTCCCTTTCAATGATTGTTTAAATGTAAATATTTTTCACTTCTTATTAGTATTTTTGAAACTAAAAAATCTCTGTTTTAAACCCAGTGGAAAGAATTCGAATTATTTACTAATTAAAAAAAAATCATTCACTAATATATTATTTTGAAACTTCATTGAATAACCAATAACGTGTTTTTATTGTGACGATTTTTTCTTCAATCAGTTAATTTCACCGAACTATACGGCACTAAATCACACTATACACTTTAGAAACAAATAAACGTACCCTCAGCCCAAATATCCGAAGCCATCTGGTAAACAGATTGGTTTGTTAGTACGATGTCGCGGAAAAAGGGCCCAACGAAATAAGCACCCAGTGGGAAGAGAATACTCCTTCGTGGGTATTCCACTCTAAAGTAGTGACATAAGCACCTAGCCAGAAGATAAAATACCCGCCCTTGGCTATTCTACTCTGTTCATTTTTTTATACGTATGGTTTTTGAATTATTTTTATTTCTTTTGATTTTTTCATGACTGTCTTCTTAAAGCTTTTGTAGGTAGGTGAGAGTGCGGAGACAAGCCTTTATACCACAAGATTCTTCATAATTCTTTATTATTTTATTAATAGCCTCATCCATTATCTTATACTTGATTTTCCTTTGCTTTCCTTCCAGGTTCAATAGAATTATCATAAACATGTACGCTGAGTTTTCGGCTTTAGTCTTTAAACAATGGATCAGTTCTTTGATCTTGGGATGAGATATTTGGAACATATAAGTTTATTGTTCAACCATCATCAGCATTCGTGGTTATTTACCGCCTTTTGTAGCAATTAAATAGCTTTATATCGTTTTGTTCCTTTTCCATCCAATTATCGACCTACTTATCAAAAACCTCTGTCAATGATTTATTTTTTGATTTTTGAGAATATATCCAACCATCCATCGACGACATTCTCAGCCTTGAGAAATGCAAGATATGCACACATTTTTATGATTCTGGTAACTACTTTGTTTTCCTTGTAGCCCCGCTTATGGCCCAGATCTTGTATTTCTCCCCCCAAACATTTTTGCATGTGGAAGTAACATCTCTTTACTTCTACTGTAGAGAAAACTTCTTTCAGAGCTGATATGGCCGCAGCCTCAAAATCTACATGTACTAGTCTTGGGATCCAGTTGAGTACCTATAGCTTGAAGTATTAGCTGAAAAATCCTGACATATGTTTCTTTTTTATTTGGTAACAGAGTAAAAGCGACTGGATGTATGTTTGTTCTCTGCCAAATTACCAAAATCATAGTAAATCTGTGAAAATTGTTTACTAAAACTTTTGAAAGTTTCATCCACGAAAAAGTCTTCACATGATGCCAATCCGTCTCTTTCTTACTTCACATTGAATATTATAATTCTGTCACCTGAATTTTCACCCGCTAACAAAAAGAATCAGCCATCTTTCATCTTCAGAGTCTCGTCGTCAAACATTATGTCATCACCCTTCTCTGGTTCTGACTGATTTCCTTGTGCTTTACTCCTTTGCTGTTGCAGAACTTTCTTTGTAGTAAGCGGAGCTGGAATCTGTCACGATTTCGTAGCCTCTGTTGTGAAGCTCACCTAACTGGTTGTAGATTTTTGAGACAGCCGTGTCTTCTCCCGGGCCCGCTTCTTCTCCGATTGAAGACTTTTTTCACCTCTAAACGTGCTTCATCTGGAGCGCAATATTGATGTTCACTCATAGCCAAGACCTCCCCATTTTTATTTATCATGTCAACTCGACACATTTGTGACCTCGGCTTTGATCATCAGTTCCCTCCAAATTTTGGCGTTTAAAGCTATGAAAGTAGCCGTTATAGAGGGCGCACTGCTTACCTGTGTTAGTTGTAGTAAGTTCCATTACATAAAACAAACTGAGAGCAAAAAAAAACTTAATTAGCCGCCCTACGCACCTATACGCACGATCATCACCCAACGAAGGTTACAGCGATAGTTACTACAGTGACACATACAGCGACATGTCGCTACACCACTAAAATGGATGGAAATCCCTGGTGCAATGACTTTTGGCTTAGGTATGGGGTGGTGGTCAGGTTGGTTGGGGGTTTATTTCGCTGGTCGCTTTATTCGTACAGTCATTAACACAAATGATTTGGTTGTTCCTGAACAACTGCCGGACATACAAGACGATCGCTGGTTGTTCTGGAACACCTTCAGGAGTGAGTGTGTTAAATGTATAACAACTGTGATACCATTTATTTGACAGAAAATAACAAGTGACAATTAAAGGGGTAACCGATATTATCGGTTTAGAATATGATTTATAAAATTACCGTTGTTCAACTTATATAATCCTCTCAATAGTTATTTAAATCGTTATCTGCTATAGTTTTAGAAGTATTTTAAATAGTTTTCTTTATCCCTATTTCATTTTCATTGTCCTAATGCCATTTTATTTTACTAACAAAAATTAATAATAATAATAAATATTTTACATACGTTTTACAGCATACTTGGAATTTAGGAAGGATCATAAACTGGAGATTATTGTTCAATAATTGTAATAAAAGAAGAATACATTTCGTGGTGATGTCCTGGACACAATTGTAGGATCAGGTTTTACGAGATTTCTCTTCAACGAGATTACAATAAATTTTATTGTGGAGCGTCAGTTTCATTTCATATGCATGAAAAAGCTGAGCTCCTTTCTGCCGCAATCAGTGTTTACTGTCAAGCCAACCCTCTTTTCCTCACTCCTAAGGTCAGGGCTGGATATAACACCCCAATTTTCGCTATATACAACATCTAACAATATTAGATACGCCTTATCATAAACTTCTACTGTCATCCATAAACTGTAATTTTATAAAGAGTATTAATTTTAAAATATTTTATTAATTACATTTTAAAAATTCCATTTTAAAATAAGTGAACATTAGTGAAATGTTCTATTAAAACAACAATGATTACAGTTTAATCAAATAGATCCAAGTTATCCCCTTGCATTTCTCCTAGCCTTTTTAATAAAATATAATACACATAGAAGACATACTAAGATATTTAGAGGGGAATTAATTTTTTATAAGAATAATTGTAAATAATTACGTTTTAATTAAACCCAGCGAATCGTTATTGTTATATTTTACGTCTATTGTTTATAAATCAATTATTTGACTACAACAAATTATAGACCAAAACACAATCAAATTACTTTTAAAACGTTGTTTTATCTTAGGATTTCCAAATGAAATCCTCATCAGTCGCTACATATTTACCTATATTTTCCATAAAATCACATGTTTAGAGACATATACAACAAAATCGACAAAAGACTTAGGTAACATGAAAAATTAAAAACAAAGAAATAAACATTTGTTTAAAACAAATAAGAAGCTAAAGTTATTAGGTTAAAATGTCTTGCAAGAACTAGATGAATGAATGTAAATTGTAGTTTGTGTCGTTTGTTTAAAAATATGTGAATTCCTGTTCTTGTTTGATGGATATTATTAGAAATAAAAGATATAGGTCATAATGATTATTTGGATTTGAAACGAAGAGTATTTTTCTCAAAACTAAGTTTTTCTCCATATTTGGTCGTAATCAATAAATTAGAAAAACGTTTTGTATAGACGTCGTTCATGTAAGTTGAAATATATAATTTAAACATTAAATAATTATCTATAATAACCTGGTGCAACTGTGATTAATTTTTAATTATAAATAAACAAAAACTCCTAAATAAAAAAAATAACATTTTATTTATGTCCTCATGTAAATTTCCATTCCAATGCAATCACCTTCAGAGAAAATTACTGCAAGCCTAACGGTTAGTGTTGTAGTAAATTCCTCTGAAGATGATTCTTTTGCAAAATAAATATACATTAGGACATAAATAAAGAGATTTTGTGGTTTAAAAGGTTTAATGTAATTTTAATTAAATTGTCTTTTGAATATATTTGATTTCACTTGATTGTAAAAAAATGTTTATAGTCAGCTCAGAGATTCGATTTCATGACCCAATTTCTTTACTATACTTGTATTTGATAATGCTTGGTAACTTTGAGCAATTCTCATTCATAGTTTGCAAGTAGAGCATAGCTTTGCCAAGTATACAGCTTTTATCTAAAGCCAAAGATATTAAAAAATGAAGAAAATATATCAAAAAAAGTTTTGCATATTTCATCATGATTTATGTATAATTATAAGTGGAGAACATTTGTACCAGTTATAATAAACTAAATAAGATTTATAAATAAACTAAAGAGATTTTATTATTCATACTTTAAATATTATAATATGTTTTGTTATATTGTTAGAATTAGAAGTGAAGAAAAAGTATTTACTTTCAGGAAAAAAAGCAATTTTAAAAGATTCTAAGCCTACAAAGTTTAATCTGATATTATAGTTTTACTCCCTGTAGCATGTGGTCCAGTTCAAAGCAAAATGCGTCTCAGGTAACTCATAGAACCAAAATTACAAAAGTTTGAAAATTTCTTCTGCTAACTGGAGCATCAATTTTTTTTATTTAAGACAATAGTAATGTCTTTTCATTCATAAAACATTTCATGTAATAAAATATATATAATTTGTCGTTATATAGAGCATAATGTAATTTATATTGACTTCTATATTATCCCACTTCTCATAAGTGTAATACTTCAAATACCTAAATAATATTATACACCTAATCCCAAGTTAGGGTAAGGATAAGCCTAAATGATACAATAAAAAGTCAAGAATAAATAAATAAAACAATAATACTATAACATATGATAACAAAACATATTTATGGAATCGCACTCAGAATTAGTGAAACTAATTTTTTTTAACCAGGAGTTTACTATTTACACAGTCTTAGAAATTAAATGCACATTTTTTATTTGTGTTTCCGGTTGCCAATATCAATGCAATTAATGTGCAAAATATTTTTCTTTCTCTTATGAATAGAAAACGAATCTCCAGAAGTAGGAGGCTCAGAGATGGAATGGTAAAAATTGTTTCAGGGTGAAAGTACTCAAGGCTTTCACTTTAAATTTCTGTCTCATTGGTTGCAAACCTGAAATTACACCAAGATGATTGCGACTAAAGCCGGATCCTATTTCTCTTTTAGATCTTACAGTTTTTTCTTTTACTACCCATGATATTTAATAATTAATTTGAAAACTAGAAAACGTAGCAAATTTTAGGAATAAAAGGTCTTGTGACATCATGATTTATCTAACCCTGTATACTTTTCGTTGTGAGATCTACATTTTATTACCTCCAATATTGTTTGTTTCGAACAATTGTAAATTTTTCGATTATTTTTAAAATATGGAATAATATAAATATAATAAAAAATAAAAGGAAAAAAGAACAAATATGAAAATATTTGACTATGTGTACGCAAGTACTTATTCATGTGTGTGTATGTGCAAGGACATAAAGGCCTGATAGTGGATAAAGCAATTTTATTTTGTACCTTGTGTAGTAAGGGAATGTATTTAATAGTGAACCGCGATTTATTACAGAAAAGATATTTTTTATTTTAAAAGGCTTGGTCTACAGTCTATAACTTCATAATAGTATTTCTTCCTAATTAATATTTTTAAATAATATATTTAAATATTGTGTGTTAGTAATAAACATATTAGTACACTATCTGTTGAATTGTTTATGGTTTGCTTAGTACATTTAGATTTTTCATTGACTTGCTCTTATATTTGTTTAAAAGTTGCAGTAATCTTTATGTTTTGCTCTTGTACTTGTTCAAAGATTTCGTTGATTAGCCTGTTTATATGATTTATTGAATTAGCGAATAAGATGAAAACAAAACCTAAATATGAAGTCACATAAAAACGTCTGACAAAATATCAATCGACTGTTAATTACATTTTATAATGTAATAACACACAGAACTAGGAAACATACCTTAGTTTAGAGAAATTACCATTTGTAACATCACCTAGTCTCTTCTTTCCTTAGAACTGTTTGTACCGCATTGTGTTCCCACATCCAAGATGTATAACATCGAAGTAGTTTAGTCATAACTTAGGATATAAAAATGTATTTGATTGTTTGTAACGCAAGCGCGTATACTATAATCTGCTACTCTTCTGACAAATCACAAAAGAAGACAATCCGAACAATCCGATTAACGTTAAAAGAGGTGGTAAACAATTTGTATAGTGTAATGCGATAGGCTATGAACACAGAATTGGATTACAGTGATTCACTGTTCGAATATGGGTAGGGTAAAACAACTTTACAAAATGACATTTTTTTAAAAAAAGAATGTCTGTCGATAATGGGTTAGGAAGGGGTTAAGAAAGAGTTTGGTAAAAGGCTTACTGGAACGAAACCAGTAAGAATTATAGAACTAATTAGAATTATTGAACTTGTAAAGTCGGAGGTGAGAGAATAGGTAAAATTATCCATCCCATATATATATCATATTCTCTATTTTTTTTTTTTTTTTTTTTTTTTTTTTTTTTTTTTTTTTTTTTTTTTTTTTTTTTTTTAACTTGGGAGCGGGTAAATTGCCCGAAGCACTGCTACCTTAAGGTATATTGTACTTACCTCCCTGATCTAGTCAAATAACCCCTTCCCTCTTACCAGGTTTAGGAGTCTCCTGACTAGAGTTTTACCTTCAGCATCCACCGAAGCCGTTCCATCACCAAAGAGGTTGAAGCGCCTCTCAGCAAGTACTTCACATCTGTAAATAATGTGTGTGGCAGTCTCGAGTTCCTGCCCGCATAATCTGCACACTGGTTCATCCTTGTAGATACCCATTTTATGCAAATGTTTCCTTAGTCCACAGTGTCCCGTGAGTAGACCTTTGGCTATCCTTAATTCCTGCCTAGACAGATAGATGAGACTCTTCTGCAGCCCCAAGGAAGGTCTCATAAGGGTTAGCTTATTGTGTCTCATCCCTTCGGCCCTGATCCAGTGCTCACAGTGTCTTTCAGCCATCCACCTTCGCACTGTCATCCTGACCATGGATTTGGAAATACCTACCGCAGGCTCCGGTCCAATCAGGGGAGTCGAAGACCCCTCCCTGGCCAGCGCATCTGCGGCTTCATTTCCAAGTATTCCCCTATGCCCTGGCACCCAACCAATCTTGACTTGATTGTGCCTTGCCAGAGCTTGTAGGTTAATTAGGCACTCCCTGCCTATGGCCGAGGTGACCACGTGTCCGTTTAGTGCCTTAATTGCTGCCTGACTGTCGGAGAAAATAGCAATCCGGGTCCCATGTGTTTCCCTTCTCGCTATCTCTCCCAGACAGGCATTTATAGCATATACGTCGGCCTGAAAGACAGAGGTATGCCTCCCCAAGGAAAAAACTAGTTCTACCCTTGGGTTTTTACAATACACCCCCGCTCCAGTGCCGAAGTCCATCTTGGAGCCATCTGTGTACCAGATCTGAGCTCCCGATGTTAATGTCCCTGACCATTCCATCACAGTTTGGTGTACCTGGTCAGGTGCAAACATTCGAGTAATGAGGTCGCTGCCCATTTCCAAGACGGGTTCTTTGACCACGCACTCGATACTCATATGTCCCGAGACATCTGGGAGGTTAGCCCAGTTGCTAGAGTTGCGCAATCTCCATGCCGCTAACCTCGCCTCTCCCCTAAGGACAAGCTCAAGGGGAGGGAGGTTAAGCATTACTTCCATTGCTGCACCATTTGTAGTTGACATCGCTCCCAGTGTGCACAGACAGGCCAATCTCTGGATAGAGCTCAGTTTAGCTCTTGTCTGTGCCTGGTTGGCCTTTGTCCACCACACCAGAGCTCCGTAGGTAATCATAGGTCTTATCACCCTCAGATACATCCAGTGCATCATTGATGGCCTCAGTCCCCTTTTCTTACCCACCATTCTTCTAACAGTCATCAGTGCCCTTTTGGCCCTGTTAACTGTCCTCACAAGATGTGGGTTCCAGGTGAGATTCCTGTCCAGAGTAACTCCCAGGTACTTCACCTCCCCCACAAACTCAAGGTATTCACCAAACAAGCGGGGCATCCTGGTCGTCAGATCTTTTCGCTGTCTGGTGAAGTTAATGAGAGCAGTCTTTTTTGGATTTACCCTAAGGTTCTCCTTTTTACACCGCTCTTCAATCAGTCGTAGAGGATTTCTGATTACCTCAAGGACTGTATCAGGGAATCTGCCCAGGATCAAAACAACTATGTCGTCCGCATATCCTAGACAGAAGTACCCCTGTTCATTCAGGAGTTCAATAAGGTTGTCAACCATTAGGCACCACAACAGAGGAGAGAGAACCCCCCCCCCTGTGCACAGCCCAGACTTGTCTCCGCCCTTCTGACCTCCCCTGCCACCTCTACAGAAATGCTTCTGTTTGTTAACATGGAACTTATCCAACACAAGTGGTTGCATCCACTCCATGACGTCTTGCACCACTTACCATCGTCTCCACTGAGGGGTTATTGAAAGCCCCTTCAATGTCGAGGAAGGCACCTATGGCACAACCTTTCTTGGCGATCATTTGCTCAATCCTACCAACCACTTGATGGAGAGCTCCCTCGCAGGATTTCCCCGGTTGATAAGCATACTGGTTCCAATGCAGTGGTTTTATGGCCAAAGCACCCCCCCCCCCTAATATGCCTATCAACCAGTTTTTCAAGTCCCTTAAGAACAAAGGACATGAGTGTAATAGGTCTGTATCCTTTCCCTTCCGATTGGTTACCGGTGGACTTAGGTATAAAGACCACCTTACTAGCTTTCCAGGCTGCCGGCACATGCCCTAAAGCAATGCTTAGCCTGTATAATTTAGTAAGTACCAGTACCAGCAAATCCATTCCCTGCTGCAGCAGCACAGGATAGATCCCATCTGGACCTGGAGATTTGTAGGGTTTAAATGTGCCAATAGCCCATCTTACCCTTTGTGGAGTTACTATCCTCCTTGCCACTTCCCAGTCCTCCTTCTTACCACGTCTTGTGGAGAGTTTGGCAACTGGTTCAGTGTCTGCTCCCCCAAGTTTCCTCAGGGTACTGGAAGGGAAATGTGTTCTGATTAATTCTTCCACAGTTTCCCCTGCAGTTTTTGTTATATTTCCCAGTGGGGTTCTTAGCATCCCCACCGGGTTAACTGGGTCCTTAGATAGCACTTTATGCAGTCGTGCCCCTTCCCGAGTTTTGTCAATCTCTTGACAAAACTCCTTTCAGGACTTCCTGCGTGCTTCTCTAATTGCCCTGTTGTATTCGGTTAGTGTTTTCCTATACTGGTCCCACTCCCCGTTCTTTTTTGCTCTATTAAAGAGTCTCCTGGTGGTCTTCCGAAGTTTGGCTAGCTTCTTGCTCCACCATGACGGATCCCCTACTTTTCTCCCCTCACTAAGAGGGCAGTTATCAGTAAAGGATTCTACTATAGCCTCGCCAACCAATGCGGCAGAGTCTTCTAGCTCTCTCCTCCCACCATACTCCAATCCAGCCTCCTCAATCCGAACTCCCAGGTCCCTCCTGTAGGAGTCCCAGTCTGTTCTTCTTGGATCCCTGGTTGGCCGAAGCATGGCTGGATTTAGAGAGATATCATACCTAATATGTCTGTGGTCAGAAGAAGATGGTTCATCCGACACATGTTAGTTTAGTACATACCTAGCCGTCTGGTTCGATGCTGCCGTAATGTCCAGGACCTCCTGTCTGGCCCTAGTGACAAACGTCGGCTCTTCCCCCTGATTTAAGACTAGTAAATTCTTAGAGCTAAGATAAGCTAAAAGTTCCTCACCTCTAGTGTTGGTACCTGTACGTCCCCACGAAGTGTGATGGGAGTTAGCATCCATCCCCACCAGCAGCTCCTCATCCACAGCCCCGCAGTGCTCGACCAGCCTCCTCAGCTCTTGTGTTGGTAGAGCCCCCGCGTAGTCAAAGGGGAGATATGCCGTGGCAAGGTTCAGCCTCTTCATCCTCCCCTCCGCCCGCAGCTCCACCGTCACTGCTATTAAGTCCCTGCAGCAGAAGTCCGTTAGTACAAAAACACTCAACCCCCTCCTAACCAGGATACACGTCCTGGGAACACCGGAGTCCTTATCGTACAACAACTTACCTCCAGATGTCGCCAGCCCGCATATTCGTCCTCCAGAAATCCTTGGCTCCTGGATGAGAACCAAGTCCACCTCTCCCCTGTCCAGCATCCTACACACGACAGCACTCGCCGCCCTGCTATGCTGTAGGTTCACTTGGAGGATCTTGATCATTGTTCTGCTTAATTTGCAGTCGCCTGGGTCCGCAGAGCAGCCCCAGGACTAGACAGCGTGCTCAACTCTACAGCCACTTCACCGGTTTCTGCAGTCGGCAGCTTGACAGCCGCCCCCGCACCCCCAGTGATGGTTGCCGTTGACACATCTGCTACAGACTCACGGTTTGCCGTCTTATTAGCTCCCACTGTCTGTGCAGTCTCGAAGTCAATTCTTTTACTCACTTGTTCCATTAAAGTCCCACGAGTATGGGGGAAATAACGGTCGACCAGAGCAGAGCCCCCACTGCCCTGGCAAGACAACATACAGTGAGGTTTTGTCTGGTTCCTCAAGGGGATCGTGTGCAACTGCATTTTATACCCTGCAGCCATTCATCCTTCGGCACGATGCCTTCCATCTTGGATTGGGTATTCAGTCACTGACCTTGAAGCACACCCCAAGTTCAGGACATTATTAACTGTTGCTCATGAAGCGAACAGCCTGCTTTACTCTCTTTTTTACAACTGTGTCGTTAGGGTAGTTTCCCGCCCTTACTTCACTGTCGCATTGCCCTTGGTTCACCCGGGAGGTGAGAGTAGCATTGTGAGGACTTAATTCCCAACTACTCCAGTCTCCCCAGTCAGAGCAGTTATTTCTACCGCCCCAACCGGTAGACTGACGAGGAGGGATAATTCCTCACCTTTGAACCATAGCCTTGGTCCAGGCCTGCATATTCAGAAACCTTCCGGAATCCTTATTCACAGGTAACCTACATTTCTGTAGGCCGTCCCACTATCCGCCACCTGTGGACCCGCCCGGTTGCTCAGGCCAGCTTGCCGGGTTCATATTCTCTAAGTATTAAGGATTCTTGGTGTAAAGTATTGAGTTATTAATGAATATTACGTTGAATTTTTTCTGTTGAAAATTCGTAAATAAATTACAGAATTAATTATAGATACAAGCCATTCATTTTATTTATGAAAACAGAGAGACGGAGTGAGAGAGAAAGAGAGACAGAGAGAGAGAGAGAGAGCGAAGAAAGAGGAGGGAGAGGGAGGGTGAGAGGAATGAGAGATCAGTTACACAAAGTACAAAATGATTAAATTCACTTCCTTTTTGAAGCAAAACTCAATTCTTTATTAATTATAATATTAGAACTTATCTTATTAGACAAACCATTACCTTTTCTTGCATTACCCTATCCTAAAATGCTCATATAACTAAATTGCTCACTTTCTCTTTAGTTCTTGTCTGGACATAATACATTACATACAATAAAACTACCACAACACAACACTATACTATACTAACCCAAATGGTTTGGTTTTTTTCAATCTTCTAACCATGACTTGTTATCGAGACGTTGGAGCCACTGCACTGGGATAAAGATGAAGTATGATTTTTTTTTTTTTTGTGTCCATTCCCTTTATATCTTCTGTTATCGTCGGGATATTCAGATCTCGGTGAATATCCTTGTTTTTCACATACCAAGGGGATGTAACATTAAACATTGCTTCTTGGATGGTTAGAATATCACAGTCGTGAAAAGGTAGTGTACTGGATCCAGTATACTACCTGCGTGTACTCCTGCTTTGATTTCGTTACTGTCAGAATACACCCATGATTGTTTGTTCCTAAAGGTTCTGTCAACATATAGAATGTTGACAATGAAACATTCTTCTTTGGGAACATATTTAATTTATGGATCATGCCTTCATATCTCATTTTAACAATAGCTTTGGCCACATCTAAAAATATTGGAGTTCATATCTGTTTAACTTTAAAGGCTCCTTCTATTACATTCGTTATTCTATGCACTTGACCGATAGTAGGTTGATTTTATCTGAATCTAAACTGGTATTCTGAAATCAGATGATTTTTCTCAAAACTTCCATTGGCACATTAAGGGAGTACCTCTTTCGACTTTGTACATTATGCCGACAGGGGTTGATGTCCTGGACACCTAACGCAAATGGGATCCCTTCCACAAAATCTTAGAATATGTCCTAATCTCTGGTATTTCGTACAATATAGAATCAGTACTTCCATTCTTACTGCTTCTATTCTTTTTAAGATTACAAACATACTTTATATTGTAAATTTAATGTCCTGAGTATTCTGGAGTGTTAATATGATCATTGGTAGTTCTATCAGGTTTTCCTTCCCTTTTGCGTTTTACTTCAGGACTGACGATTCTAAAATCTTGGGCTGCTAACTCTTGAACTATCTTTTCATGATTACATGAAACGGCATATTTATGGTCATGAGACTCTTTTTGGTTGATTGTTGTCTTTTGTTCAAAGGTATCGCATTGCAACCTACTCTTCAGCTATTTCTAACACTTTCCTATACTCCTCTGATATCTACCTGATCGTTGTCTAAGTACTTGGTCCGGTAGATTATTTTATTCATTTTAAGGAGTGTTTTATTTCACTGTAATATCGGACTTCGGTTACCACTATGGGGCTGGCTTTGTTATTTTGTCTGTTTTGTACATTTTTACAGCGTTCTTAAATTTTTCTTGTTATTATAAGAAATTCATCAGCTTTTTATTAGAGCCTCATGTGAGCCAGACTGTTTTTCGTTTCACCCAATATTTTTCTTAGTAAGATGTTTCAAATTGCATTCCATTGGCATTTTTACGTTCCAGTTTGATATTTCTGTTTCCTGGTCTCTTTTTTATTTAGAACCCATTCTAGATCTCATTTTAGATATTTGTTTCACTTTGTAGTTCTATTGAGCCATATATTGATGTCTCCCTAGTTACTTGATCAACAAGTACCCTATCCTTGTGCATTGATGTTGCCAGTGTAACAACAATTTTATGATAGTTGTTTAATATTGCAGTTATATGTTACATACTTTATGGTTAACTAACCGGCAAAAGTGATGTGCATTCTCATTCCATTATTAAGTGTTAAGTTTCAAAGAAAGACACAATTTAAGAATAATAAAAATCTAGAATTTAATAAATTATGAGTGCCTAAATAAACAAACATTGGACAAATAAAATTATATTCTAATTACACTCTTGTCATATTATTTAATCTCGTTGATTAGGAAGTTAACTTATTGAAAAATTAATTAAAATGTGGTATAGAAAAGAGATATCCACCAGCAAGATTATTTAATTAGTTACATGAATTAGACATAATATGAATATCAAAATTGGTATTTTAAAAATATAAATTAAACACCACGGGGATTATTCACTTATTTGAAACACTTGGATAGTAACGCAAAAATTTATAATTTTCACTATTTACAAAAACTCTCAACTAAATATATCATTATTTATTTAAATTCAATTTTGGAATAGAATATTGTACCTAATTATTGTATAACTTATCAGGAAAACCTATGCAGAGTTGATCGTATTTAGCTGTTCTTGCTCCCATGTTTTTATTTAGAACGGCTTACATTTTGGATTAAGAAATGCAATTAATTAATTAATAAATGCAAGAATAAAAATAATACTTTCAGAACTCATTTTAAATAATTCCTATAAAAAAAATGTCATTTAACATTACTTTTGTTATTAAAAAGAAATATCTATGCATCAATGTGCATAATCCTCTCTCCCTTCAGTTTAATGCATTTTAACAAGAACATGTCTCTCCAAAAACTCATGGCTAAGTGGCGATAACTATACTGTTATTATTAACCTCCCGCGTATCCCTCTGCACATTTTACCTGGGACGTTTTCATACATATTTCTAAGCTTGTAGAAATATGATATCTTTGCCATTTTGATTACATATATTTTTAATGAACAAACTTACAGTTTTCTTTTACTATCTTTAACTAACGGTTCCCATTTGTTTACTAGTGCTGGTGACCAATAATAATAATATTTTATAGAATAAAATAGCGTTACACCAGAAGATCACCTTGATTCAGCTTTGGCATAAAGCAATTACTAAAATGAATTAAACCATTACAGCTATAGAAGCATAAATATTGCACTTAACATTATGTAAATAAAAGATATTCCATAAAATCATACGTATTGAACTTGGCATGCATGAATTCTGTTTAATAACGATCAAAAGTAGTGCGTTTCCCCATTGATTCTTGGCATACATTGTAGACCTCAAAGGAACTCGTTTCCTGGAAAGGAAAATATATTCCATTACAAAAAATGCAGTCAGTCAGAGAAATAGATACAATAGGACGTCTCTTTACTATCGGAAATATTTCTATTGCAATATAAAACTCTAATATAAGGTACATTGGATTGTCTCTAATTTTATATCGTTATGAAAAAGTAATCATACAAAGTGTTTTTACTTTTACATGACTATTTAAATTAGATTTTATGTTCACTTTCTATGGAATTTATCTTTCGCTTTCATTTACAAATGTATCAGTCCCACCACCAACAAAACTTTATTAAGTTGGTATTTTAAATTGTAATTGATATTTGTTTAAACTTTTTTATTATAAATTAAAATCTTAATTCTATATTTTAAAACGAAAAAAAATATGGTTGAAATATTAGATTTATACAGAGTAAAAATATCTTTGCTTTCAAAAGATATTTTAGAATTTTGTTTAGATTCTGCTGTTAAATAAAGTTTTTATCTACCCACACCTTAATTTACACAATAATTCAACTCACATTAAACAAGAACCTCACTTGTACATCAGACAGTAGATGTACCTGTTACTCAATTTCCAAATATACCGGTCCTTTTGTAATGTTATTTTTTGTATTACCGCCTAACTAATCCCGATAGTAAATAATTCTAATTGTCGCCACGAGAGACCGACAGCTGACCGATAGTAAAACAGTTGTGAGGACAAAGTTTGATTTTTTCCGGTATGGTTTTAAATTAAATAAGTGAGTCGTAGAGAGTGAACACGTCTTCCTGAGGACCCGCGGCATGCTATCTTCCCGATGGAACCAGCGAGAGGTAACACATAGTCCTAGTAACGACTCACAACAAGTAAACGACTTATTTAATGTTCCTTTAATATTTGTTAGTAATAACATTTATTTGTGGAGGATTTCATGTCAATTAATTGTGCTCAATTATCGGTGAGTTCCCGTTATATCAAATCCTCCTACGAGGTGACGATAACAATTTTAGCAAATAATTCGTTTCTACTAAGTATTCGCGTTAATTTCAACTACTGACTACGTAGATGAGTAAAGCTTTTAGCTTCAAAAGCATGTTAAAACCCTAATTAATTTTCTATTAATTCTTAAGCGTTTTCAAGTTCTATATAAAACAAATGGTTATTGTTGAAAAGACAGAAAAATAAGTTTATTATTGAAATTATTTGCAAGAAAGTTAATAGTTTTGCAATAGATTATTATTACACTTACGTTTATTTATGGATTTGAGGGCTATCATCAATATAGAAGACAATATTATGTAACTTATCCGCGAATTAGGAAAATACATTGAAATAAATTTAAACTTTTCTGTTATTAAATACAATATTTAGGTTTATTTTTGAAATGTTCATTTACGTTACAGCAAACTTGTAAAAAAACATTTCAAAAGTACTTAAATCCCTTAATTATTAATAATTCATTACTAATACTTCTAACAATATTATAATTCATTGGAATGAATCGGTCTTTTCCTCTTTGAGATTTTGATACCTGCAGCTAAAATGGCCTGTAATATTTGATTCTATCTTGAATTTGAGCCACCTGTAAACAATAGAATACAATACATTTACTTGGCAGAAAGTATCTATAGTAAACAGTTATAAGACCCGAGAATAGAACCTACTATGATACAGGGTTGACAAAGCAATACATCTGAAAACGACCCTTGTTATTGTAAAGTAATTGCTACTATAGATACTTTTATATATTTAAAACGGTATATTTAACAACCTTTAGTTAACAAAACGTCTGGTCGCAAGTAATATCAAAGTGTAATAAGTAATTAACAACCAGCTCGTCATGAACAGCAACAAGATTTCGATATTTAAAACGGTATAAAGATATTGATCATAACTGTTTGCGTTCAATCTGAGTATAAACTCTCTTAAATCAGGAGTAAAATTTAAGATCTGAAATATTTACCAACTTTCAATCTCTCTAAACATTTTGTAATTTAATTATTGATAAATAACAATCTACAATATTTTCCCCCAATCTAGTCTAATATAAATGACATTTAAATATAAGTGAAGCTTTTTTATATAAATCAAGACAAGAAATTATTTCTGTTTTTGTAAGTTTTAGGATCTGTTTAAAAATGTAATTTGGTAGAAACAGCCTTACATAGAATGCCTAGTTCATATTTCTAACCTATACATCATGCTTCTATTAATTATATTCTAAAGACTCTGTTATTAAAATATGTACCTCATATGAAAGATCACAATAAAACTTAATGGTAACAGGGAAAATAATTCTAAAGCTTTCATTTCACTTCAAGTGTTACTTTTATTAGTTTATATAGCCTATATAGATAAATATAAAATAAATAACAAAATTAAGAGATATGTAATGATTGCAAGAATCAAAGACAAAATCAGTATTAAAATAAAGATATTACATGCAAACAATTATAGGTTTTATGTTTATTAATTTTTTTTATCCACTCAAATAACTGTTTCTCAAAAATATTGGTAACTATGCATGTTACATTAATATCTTTTAAATAGGAAACATTGAGGGATATGGTGAATGATAAAAGCAGCACCTAAATTGCTTTAAACTCAGAGCTAAGAACAATTCCTGTAATTAAGTGAAATCTTCGCATTGTCAGGCTGATTGCAAACAGCTGTCGTGTTCTTTGTTTACTGAAGTATTGTTTCTCCTAATGCAGTTCCCTTGTTTGTACAGTTGTTCAGCGCTTTACATTGTTTTCTAATAGATAAGTGTTAGACTCAATTAAAGTAAAGGTAATTGTAAGAAGTTTTTAAAGTCTTTTTTTAAGACAAATGAAAAAACCAACATTATAATAAATTGCTTCTATTATCGTAAAGTTTCGATAAAATAGAGAGAAAAAAGATTCTTCCTGATCTCATGATATTAGATTAAATAATGAGATTATTATGTAACAAAAATGATAGATCCATTTCTTAAACAGTTATCGTCTCACGATATTAATTTTTATGATAATTTAATTTTTAACTTAAATTGAAAGAAAATGGTTTTGAAATAACTTTAAGTTGCAACAGTAATAAGCTTTGGTTAGGTTTTGAAGTGTTTATACATACAAAAGTAAATAAATATAAAATTTCTAATATATAATGAACAAAAATACTATAAACAATAATTTGTTGCACTTTTGTTTGGTAAATTAGGCAGAATTAAATATAAATACTTCTAAATACACATTAGAAGCTAGATAAGTACCATGTCTTTATTATATTACTAAGGATAGTAGTACGCTTATGGACAAATATAACTTGGAGAATCATAATCGATAAACAGAATCTTGAAATAATTATGGCTTAAAGTATGGTGATACAATTCAGACTATAATTCTATTTCACAGTATAGGAACTACCAGCAGCTTGTGAAAGAAACACGAGATGGTAAACAGACTATAGAGTTTATAAATACTATATAGGATTAAAAATTAAACAACAAGAATAGTTTTTCAAAACCAATTTGTATTTTCCGTTCAGTACATCAAAATAATAAGTGGTACTAATTATAAAATATTTTATAAAAATTTTAAAATAATTTTAAATGATCATTATTTAAAACTAATAATCATGTTTAAAAATACAGTGAATATTGTTAAATAAAAGCTATATACTTAGGAGTCAGATATAAATATTTATTTATAGAGGCAACGTACATTATTGTCTTCAGGCCTGCAATTAAAAATAAACGTAATTTATTCCTGACTTGGTAGTCGTTGTAGCTGTAGTAGTGGTTAGTGTTTTTTTAATGTTTTTATACAATTAAATATGTTATAGTTTGTAATGGTTATGTTAATAATGTATCTAAAAATTTTTCTTTCTGACACTAACCAATTTAGAGGTATATGTATTGTTTTATAATTATAGTAATTTCATTGTGCTGTGGTGATTTGTGTATTGTGTTATTATTGTTGTTATTATTAATTGTGTACTTATGGGTTGTAGGCCTAAAGACGATAACGTACTCGTTAATAAATAGTTTTATCTGACTCGCAAGTCAACCGCTTTTATTAAATTATATTTTTGAAAGTTTTATACTACTTGTATAACTAATTAAATATCACAAAGTAGAGTATCTCAAAGTATGTTAGGCTTCCCTTTTGATCTCAGCTAAGAACGATGTTCTCAAAGGAAGAGGAACTATCTGCGAGTGACAAAGTGCAATCAGTATTAGGACACATTTCCTGTTCTGGCGTCAAAGGCACAGAAGAGACTGATGTATTAGGACGGTCGGGTGTAGCTAATGTGTCTACTGTTGTTCTATGGTTCAAACAATATGAACACCATTTTCTGCTCGTCTATAATGAGTTTATATTATAAAGTGTTAATAATAAGGTGACATATACTGAATTATTTTTTGGAAATAACTAAATTACTAACCTTAAAGAATTTATTACTATTTATGTTTCAACTGCACGTTATAAATTATACATTTTTGAAATTATCAGCACCTAAAGGTGTCAATTGTCTTGCTAACAGTCTTTCTTATTAAATGCTGTTTTAATTTAAATTTATATTTTTATTATTTATGCATTTCCACTCCACCCCATTCATACCACCCCCTGTATAAACGAAACATTTGGTGAAGTGTCTAGTTTCAAGATGATGCAAAAACAATATTTACAAAAGAAGGAGTTATATTTCTTTTACAAAAGTACAGAAAAAACAAGTGTTTTTTAATTCTTAGAGCAGCTAGAGCCTAAGAGGGCAATGTAGATCCTAAAATAGAAAATAGACTGTATAGTTGTGATTAGTTACTTTTTTATATGTTTGGCATGTTTTGGGCAGCAAACGGTTACCTGCTCCACGCTATACTATATCACAGAATACGTTTTGTATTTTTGTCAGTTGAATTAGGTATTATAAATTAAAACAGCATGCTCAAATTATCATAACTGTCAAGTTTTGGTAACATTGCTCTAATGTATTATATGTAACCCATAATATAATTTCTTATAATATTTTTAAATTGACATTTGTTACATATATAATTGTCATATTTAATTATTCCTGGAACCAATTTAATTCAAGGTTTTTATACTTTTATTATAAGTCTCCTAAACGTCTGGTCCTTCACAAATGTTTATTTTCATTCCTTCATTTATTGTTTTAATTATGTTTATAAAATTTAACTACTGAAAAATGTTTCTTGTAATACAAAGTCCAGTTATGATATAATTATATAGAACTATCTGGCTTTAATATGCATTCAAGCATATTGAATATGTAATTATTATATTTTACAACATTTATGGATAATATATAACCACATAAAAAAGGCAGTGCTGTGACCTAAGTGTTGACTTAATGGCAGTGCTTATTTCAGTATTGTAAGTTCGTTCTTAGGGTTTTGGTATTGCATTTTCCTGAACCAGTGAAAAAAATTCGGTTAAACAAAAATATACGAGGGACGGTCACGTCTATAAACACGCGACATGATAACGCCTTTTAGAACTCAATACTCTATTACAATAAATTGTTAAACAAGCCAGATATATGTGGGTTTCATTTCGTATGCATAAGAAAGCTCAAGTCCTGTCGACTACAATCAATGTTTATTGTTAACTAGGCCTTTCTAGATCAGCGGTGATGAAGATATCAGTGCACATACACGCAGTGATATTTACACAACCCGTGTATAAATATGTATTCCATATATACATACGCAGGCTATATATATATATATATATATATATATATATATATATATATATATTTATTGAGTATGCCCGAGGATGACGGCACGACCAGCCATTGAAAGTTAGCTCTTATAAATACCAAGTAAGTTTCTTGTTTAAGTACATATTGTGAAAGTGATAAATGTATACAAGAAAACAGTGTTGCATAACTACAAATATATATATTTGTATATATATATATATATATATATATATATATATATATATCACTTTCACTAAATGTTTTTAAACAAGAATCTTTGTTACGTATTTAAAATTAATATAGACTCATTTCTTTTATTTTAAACCCGCCGCCAAAGTCAGACAAAGCTCATCCGTGATAAGATTGGTTCTACAGTTTGAACCGGCAGAGCACGTTAGACCTTTCCAGAGTGTATACCGATACCCTACGTTCTAATTTATTATTATACTTTTCAATCTCCGTACCATAGGTACTAGAATACGTGAATGTAACTATTTTATTAATGTTTATATCGAATGTGACCAGTGCGTGGAATACGAACAAGTTTTCTGGCCAGAAATCGCTTATTTAATACGCGAGTGCGATAAGTGTGTATTCCACGGTGCACGTAAGTACAAACTATTAGTTTATATAATTATAAAGATTATTGGTCCTCCGAAACTATTGTTAACAAACAAATTTGGTCCAGCCGGGCCGGATCTTGAGCCTTAAGACCTATATAAAAAATAAAATAAAATACAATTCATTATATGTGTTCATTCAACAATTTCTACAAGTTTTTTCAAACTTTGTCTGTGCATGCAAACACTGGAAAACTAGTTTCATGTCGCAGTATATGAAACAGCTGATCCTCTCTTATCTTTGTTTGGCTTTGGCGTGCATTAATATGTTGGTTTAAATTGATTGTAAAAGTTTATGAAAAGTGATTTCAGTTGTTTATAGAAGGTTATCTCATTGAGCCTACGACGATTTGTTGTTTACTTAGGCTTATTTATTTCTCCGTTAAACATATACGCTCATAGGCCTAATCTCTTTAAAACATTTTGTAATTTAAAAATTAAAGCAGTTATCTCATCTTCTACTATAAAACTATCATTTAATCATGGCAAAATCTTTGGCAGTTATTAAATCAAAGAAAGACAATATATTTAGTCAAATTCAAGAGATTTTTGATGTAACAAAAAAAACATCTGATAAGTCAATTCTGCAAAAATTGTTGGTGCGCGCTAAATCTATAAATAGGCTTCGTGAAGAATTTTCTGATATTTTAGACATTTATCATGAACTAGAAATTCAGGCTAACCCGAATTTTCAACCCAACTACGCTCCTCTTAACAGCACAACGAGTAGGTCGATTATGTTAATTCTACCGTATATTCGATAGAAAGTAAGATGTCATTCACAAGGCCTAAATGTGAAATAGTTACTCCTCAGTTACATATACGACTGCCTAAGCTTGAACTCAAGCATTTCGATGGTGAATTTCTCGAATGGATGTCATTCATTAATATATTTAACGCTAGCATTCATGAAAATGCATCGTTACCAGCAGTTTCTAAACTTCAATATTTATTGAGCGTTATCTCAGGAGAACCGCTAAATTTAATTAAATCTCTCCCTATTTCTGACGCTAATTATAAAGTGGCATATGACTTATTAAAAGAAAGATATCACTCGCCGAGGCGGTTAGTTACTTTACACCTCAATCAAATTTTAGATATGCCCTCTGTAAACAACACGCCTAAACAAATGAGAAATTTTGTAAATTTATACTCAGAAAATATACAAGCTCTTAAAGGTCTTGACATCGATATCACTAGTAAAAATCCTTTGTTATCTGCTATGCTTTTACGAAAAATGGATAGTGAACTTAGGAACCGTTTTGAAAACTTCCGTTCATCAAGTGTTACTCAAGAGAGAGTTGACTCCACTACAATACCTGATGCAGCGAAAATTATGTAGTTTTTAAGTAAAGAATGTAATGAAGTTGAAGATGCCAATCTTCATTCTCCTTTCACCTCGAAACCCTCCTCGTCTGGATCACGCACCCCCTCTGGTTCCCAAAATAAATACTTTATACAAAAAGTATCACTAATGTCCTACAATTATGGAGAAGGCTCCTTCATTAAAGTTAAACCTCATCCATGCTTTATATGCAATAAAATTGACCATAAGGTATATTCGTGTCCGGACTTCAAGAGTCAGGACGCCAAGTCCCGTCTCAAAATTGTAAAGGAAAAGGGGCGTTGTACCTTATGCTTAGGTACTCACCATCTTAAGGACTGTAGGTCAAAGTTTAGTTGCTACAAATGCCACAAAAATCATCATACGTTATTACATTTTGAGAATCACTCTACGTTGCAACGGACCACACCTCAAACTTCGCGTCAAAACTCTCCGACACTTCAACAGGAAATAACCCCATCTCCAATCACTATGACCTGTCAAGAAAAGCAGAATACGTCTCAAATCTCTAATACTGTTCTCTTAGGCACTCTACTTGTTAAGCTTACCTCGTCTAACGGTATTACTCATGTATTTCGTGCTCTTGTTGACTCTGGCAGTCAATCTTGTTTTCTCACCGAGCGTGCTGCTCAATTATTGTGTGCTCCTCGTACTAAGAACACTCATAGTGTGGTAGGATTGTCTCAGGTACCCTTACGCTCAAAAGGTCTCACCTCAGTGGCTGTTGAAACTCTTGGGGGCAAGGTTATTTCAATTAATGAAAGATTTTTAATATTGGAAAAAATTTGTGTTAACCTACCAAGCACACAAGTAGACTCTGAAGTTCTTTCCAAGGTTCGTCCTTATGTTTTGGCAGACCCTACGTTTCCCTTTCCAGGAGGCATAGACGTTCTTCTTGGTGGTGCTTTATTTCCACTCATACTTACTCAAGAATCTTATAACCTCGGACCTGGTTTACCCAGGCTAATAGGCACAAACTTTGGCTTTTTAGTAATGGGTAACGCACCATGTCTATCTGGCAGTGAACTTCATAGTAACTCCAGCTCTCAATTATCAACTACACTTCTAGTTGTCAACGACATTGACCTTCACTACTCACTACAAAGGTTTTGGCCACAGGAAGAACCCCCTGCTGTGTCTAAGCTTTCTCAAGAATATACATTATGTGAAGATCACTTTCTCGCCACTCATACTCGGGACCAATCTGGCCGATATTGCGTCCGACTACCATTCAAGACTGAACATCCTCCTCTGGGTCAATCTCGTTTAAATGCAGAAAAAAGACTACACTCTCTAGAGAAGAAATTTAGTGCTCAACCTCAATTTAAATCCCTATATACTGATTTTATGGCTGACTACTTAGCCTCTGGTCACATGATATACGCTCATAATACTGATCTAACTGTACCTCATTACTTCCTTCCTCACCATGGTGTTTTAAAGGAGTCTAGCAGCACAACTCGTTTACGTACTGTATTTGATGCTAGTTCTGAAACCTCTAATGGTATTTCTCTTAATAATATTTTATTAACAGGCAAAAAGATGCAAACGAATATTTGTGATTTATTACTAAATTTTCGGATTCATAACGTTGTTTTTTCTTGTGACATTCGTCAAATGTATAGACAGGTAAAAATGCACCCTGATGACCAGTGCTATCAGATGATCTTATGGCGTGAAAGTCCAGATCAGCCCTCTTTAATCTACAAGCTCACGACAGTGACTTACGGAGTGAATTGTTCACCGTATCTTGCCATTAGAACCTTACATCAGCTCGCTGCAGACGAAGGTGACTCCTATCCTGAAGCTGCAAATATTCTACGCACGCAGACGTTCGTAGATGACATCATCTCTGGAGCTGACTCTGAAGAAAAGGCTTTGAGCCTCCGTAAGCAACTCATCTCGCTCCTGGCTCGCGGAGGCTTTGAACTACGCAAATGGACATCTAAATCCAGTCAACTGCTGCAAGATCTTCCTGATGCTCATTTAGAGACCCCTGTATTCCTTCAAGGCAGTAAACAACCACATTTCACTATATTAGGTCTTCACTGGTCACCCTCTACCGATACGTTTACCTATAATTTGAATTTTCCTCACAATTCCAGGACTAAACGTCAAATTCTCGGTATCATTGCCCAGATTTACGACCCTTGTGGCTTTCTCTCACCCATTGTTATGTGGGCCAAGCGTTTTATGCAACTACTCTGGATCAAAGGATTGAACTGGGATGAACCACTTCCATCTGAACAATTGAAATTATGGCAAACCTTTACAGACTCGGCTAATACTCTACGAGAAATTGTAATTCCTCGTGCATTACGAATAACACACTCGAGAAACTTTGAGTTACACGGTTTCTCAGATGCTTCTGAGAGCGGTTATGCCGCCGTCGTTTATTTGAGATGCCAACTTAGCGACGACTCTGTGTTAATTCGGCAAGTACTATCGAAGACTCGGGTAGCCCCTCTGAAAAGGCTCACGGTACCTCGATTAGAGCTAAGTTCAGCTCATTTACTCGCCCAACTAGTGGGATATGTTATCTCTCTTTTTGAAAAAAGGGTGGAATTTTCTTCTGTATTTCTATGGTGTGATTCGACAGTAACACTGACATGGTTACAAACACCTCTTCATCGATTGAAGACGTTTGTCGCCAACCGGGTAGCCCAGATACAAGAATTAGTGCCTTCTCATTACTGGAGACACGTAGCGAGTGAAGATAATCCTGCTGATTGCGCGTCGCGTGGGTTACTTCCTAAAGATTTACCACAGCACTCATTATGGTGGTACGGCCCCTTTTGGCTACAAAAATCTAATGATAACTGGCCTGTATCTCATTTTATGCCTGCAAAACTTACTGACACAGGCGAAGAGAAACCCATTTCACCTATATCTCTCATATCAACTGCTCCTCATGAATGGGAGCTCCTCACTCAGTTTTCTCACTTTAGCCGACTCCAGCGTGTGATGGCTTATATTTTGCGATTTACTCATAACGCTCGTCATTCAAGAAAGCTCGATGGTCCTCTCAACACTCTGGAAATGAGGGCGTCAAGACTGGCAATTTTCAAGATGGTTCAAGAATCAGCGTTCAGAGACTACATCGTTGCCATGAAGAAGGATCCAACTACACCTGCCTCGTCACAACTCCGCCGACTCTCTCCTTTTCTCGACAAGGATGATATCCTACGAGTGGGAGGACGTCTCAACGCTTTAAAACTTCCTACGGATGTGCAACATCCTGTGATTTTGCCCAAACGACATCAGGTCGTCAACCTTCTTATTGATTTTTATCATCGAAAATACTTACACTCAATCACTTCTTGCACAGGATGAGTGGATACTCTCGGCCCGAAGTGTAATACGCTCTCGCATTTTTCAATGTGTTGTATGTTTTCGACACAAGCCTCACAATAAATCTCCGCTCATGGGTGATTTACCAAAAGCAAGATTAACTCCTTCTCGTCCGTTTCTCAACACCGGAATTGACTACGGAGGTCCTTTTAACATCAAGATGCACAATTTGCGCTCGATTCGCTTGACAAAAGCATATATTTGTATCTTTGTTAGCCTTGTGACAAAAGCTGTACACATTGAAGTAGTATCGGACCTGTCGACAGATGGGTTTATTGCCGCTCTCACCCGATTTGTGTCTAGACGCGGTCTTTGCACAAATATTTATTCTGACTGTGGAACGAATTTCGTTGGAGCGAATAATGCTTTACAAAATCTCATCATCTCTTCAGGCCGAACCCCTCTTGCTGAATTCTCATCACAACACAATATCAACTTTCATTTCAACCCGCCTGCAGCTCCTCATCAAGGTGGTCTTTGGGAAGCAGCAATCAAGAGTGCAAAACATCACCTCCGACGTGTCATCGGTAAACATATTTTAACTCTATGTGAATTTTCCACTCTCACAACTCAAGTAGAGGCTATTTTGAATTCGAGACCTCTCACACCTCTGTCAAACGACGCCTCAGACCTCAATGCACTCACCCCGGGTCACTTCTTAATAGGATCTTCATTGGTTTCAGTTCCAGAAGAGGATCTTTTCAACGTTCCTGCCAACCGACTCAAGCACTGGCAGCTAATCAAGGCCTTTCACCAGCGTATTTGGAAGAGATGGCATCTAGAATATATCCATACTCTTCAGCAACGGGGGAAGTGGAACGTGCCAACTGTCAACCTGCGCGTCGGCGAACTCGTGTTAGTGCATCAACCTGCACCACCTCTCGCATGGCCTCTGGCTAGGATAAGTAGTGTTTCTCCAGGAAAGGATGGTGTAGTAAGAGTGGTTCATTTGAAGACAAAGCAGGGAACCTTGACAAGACCTGCTCACAAGGTTTTCCCTCTACCACTACGCTCATAATGAACTTGCGCCATAGTGCGCTCAATTTTTGTAAAAAAGATATTTTTATTTTCCTTTATGAACTTTTTATTTTTATAAACTCTCAACATATTATATTTGTGTTAGTTCTCTTTGAATCCTAGAAGGATTCAAGGCCCCCGGTATGTTACGTATTTAAAATTAATATAGACTCATTTCTTTTATTTTAAACCCGCCGCCAAAGTCAGACAAAGCTCACCCGTGATAAGATTGGTTCTGCAGTTTGAACCAGCAGAGCACGTTAGACCTTTCCAGAGTGTATAGCGATACCCTACGTTCTAATATATTATTATACTTTTCAATCTCCGTACCTTAGGTACTAGAATACGTGAATGTAACTATTTTATTAATGTTTATATCGAATGTGACCAGTGCGTGGAATACGAACAAGTTTTCTGGCCAGAAATCGCTTATTTAATACGCGAGTGCGCTAAGTGTGTATTCCACGGTGCACATAAGTACAAACTATTAGTTTATATAATTATAATAATTATTGGTCCTCCGAAACTATTGTTACCAAACAATCTTACTTGGTATTTTTGCGAGTTACCTATCAATGATTGATAGTATTTTCATTGTCGAGCATCAACTGAACTGGGTGTTGTGGTAGTTTTCCAGGTGTGTGAGATTTCCGTTTTTCTTTTTAGTTTCGTTTTGGGATTAATTTTCTTTATTTGATAGAATGATTTATTATTTTTTGATTTTATTTGTATTTGTTCATTTATGATATTATTTTTGTTTATAGATTTTTAGTTTTCCCTAGGTTGTTGTTTTGAGGTTTTTTTAACTTTTTTGTTTAGAAGTATGTTTCATTGAGTTGTAATATACGCCTAATGAAAAGAGTACAAAAATCCCTCAAAATGACAATATAGAAACAACTACAAATTTATAATCTATAACTTAATGACATAAACGAACAAATACAAATAAAATTAAAAAATGATAAATTATACAACCTAATAGACATTATTAACCCCAAGACAATTTAAAAGTGCAGTGAATTCGAAAATGGAACAACAACTGTACACCACGTGACAACGAAAATTTCACACACCTGGCAATATACTACAACACACAATTCAGTTGATCCTCGACAATGAAGACTTCTTTGAAAGTTATCTGGCATAGATACTAAGTGATTCTGGTTTAATAAGTACATATAGTAGAAGTGATAAGTGATTACAAGAAAAAAGTGATATCAAAGTGATATATATATATATAGACTATATATATATATATCAGTTTCACTTATGTACTTGAACAAGATTCTTACTTGGTATTTATGCGAGTTAACTTTCAATGGCTGGCCTTGTCATTATCATCGGGCATACTGAACAGGGTTGTTGCAGACTGTGAGCTGAGTGGATTTCATGTTGACCTTGGTGTACCGTTATGTTCTATTTTTAGATTCACTGTACTTTGCGAGTCTTTTAAATTCGGCTTGGGGTTAATTTTGTCTATTAGGTTGAATAATTTATCGTTTTTTGATTTTATTTGTATTTGTTCGTTTATGATATTATTTTTATGTTTATAAATTTGTAGTTGTTCCCTGATTGTCATTTTGAGGCCTTTCTGTACTTTTTTAATTAGATGTACGTTTTTTAATTTGGGGAATGTGTGTTTGTTTTTGATGACGTGTGTGGCTAAGTTTGAATTATAAATTTCAGGTTTGATGTATGAATTGAGTTGTTCTTAATATCTTTCTTTTAATTTCTTTTTTGGTTGGCCTATGTATATTTTAATACAGTCTGGCCATTCGATTTTGTATATTCCGTTATTAAGTGTGGTCCGACATATTTTTTCTGGTTGGTTTATTTTGTTGATTATGTTTCCTGTGTTTTTGTAGGCTATGGTAATATTATTATGTTTTAGTTATTCCTCTTATGTTGTATCCTGTGTATGTGAATGTAGCCCATTTTGTTGTTTGTGGTTCGATTTTAGGTTGTTTTAATTTATTTAATATTTTAAATTCTAATTTATCTATAGTTTTTTTTATTGAATCCATTTTTTTGAGCTATTTGATATATTATTTGTTTTTCTTTGGTTTTTCTTCATTAATTAGAGGCAATTTTAGCATCCTGTATAAAAGTGAGTTGTAAGCGGCCATTTTATGTTGTGGGGGATGGTTAGAGTGGTTTGGTATTGTATTAATGGTTTGTGTGGGTTTCCTATAAATAGAGTATTCAACGTTATTTGTATTTCTGGTTATTGCTAGGTCTAGATAGTTTATTTCTTCCTCCATGGTGAATTGTATGTTAGGGTGTAAGTTATTGATTTCTTTAGGATGATGTTATTATTTATTGCTTTATTTTGTGCGATGTATAATCCATCGTCAACATATCGTATCCAATGTCCGTTGGGGTCGTGTGTTTTTATGGTTTGTGTGATTAATTCGTCAAGTTTTTGGAGGTAAATTTGTGATATTATACTTGAAAGTGGTGTTCCCATTGCTAAGCTATCTATTTGTTTATATATCTTATTATTGAATATGAAATAGTTGTGGTTTAGTGTGGTCTTAGGCATTTTGTGATTTGGAAGTTAAGTGAAATGATTTGGACATAAGTGAAAATGATAAGTGTATACAACAAAAAAGTGTTGCATAACTACAAATATTTGTATATATATATATATATATATATATATATATATATATATATATATTTAATACAGAAATATATAAATTTAAACTCATTTTGAATTTGAAATAATTTTATACAATAATTTACTATGCAAAATTATATATATGTATATATGTATGAATATAAGTATATGTAGTGATATATAATCCTCGTTATATGCACTAGCTTGATCCAATAGGGTCACAAAATAGTTGCAAAAATTAACATATCAGTAATGTATGTAAAATAGTACTCATAAATTGTAAGGATATGCTAGTAGTCAAAATGGCAGTATCATAAATCAGGTACAATAATAATGGCCAACCTGTCCTACTTACAAATAGCTAACGTAAGTTATCCAACATTCACTAATAAAGTACCTCTTTTTACTCTCATATTGTTAGTGGACAACATTTTTGTTTTACTTTAACTAAAGCTCAATGTTGATTGGTTTAAAACTTCAAAGTTTCATTTGAATCTTTTTTAATAGGATTTATACATTTTCATTATGAATAAGATTTACTTTATAAACAAATTTAAAACATTTCTGAATTAGTGAAATTGTGTTTGGTTCAATATTATAATTTAAATGTGTATTATGTATATTATGTTTTTTTATAATGCTAACAATCGTAGCCAGAAACGTTAATAGATTGTAAAGGTTACTATCGATAATAAAAAACGACTTTATTTATGCAGTGTTATAGGAATTATTATTATACATTTATAGACCTGGAGTAATACTATCGCAGGATTTTATTCTATCTGCATAGTTTAAGTCATTTATATTACTTTGTTTTTTATTTGTAAATTGAAATATTTGTCGTATATACTTTATGAAGGGGTAAGTCGTAATTATTGCTGTTTTATTGACATACAAATAGAAAAAAAAATGTTGCTTGAAGAAATTTACTCTCTGCGGGCACTGAGGTTTAAATTTGCATTTTTGAAAAATGATGTCACTGTGCGTATAAGTTTGAGTTGTGCAACTCATGTAACTTTTTCCATGTCTTTTTTTTTTTTACTTTCGTTGGACATTTTATATTGTAATGTACTTTGACAATTTTCTAATAGTTTGTTAATATGTCACATTTTTGCCATTTTAAACATAACTTTTCTTTTGGTCGTTATTAGGGGAAATGTTAATAATTCTGTGGCAATTCAGCTATTTTATGCCTTGGCTGGTGGTTTGAGGGTGCGATATATGCAAAACGTCCTAAAGCATAAACTAATATTGTAATACAAAGTTCCAGTTAGAAGATTTAAAAAATATAACAAGAGGTCGCTACCTAATTCTACTGGAATATAGTAAAAAAACTATAAAGATACTTTGGCCCTTCGTAGGGTTAAACATGTAAAATGTTCACTTTTGAAGTTTTGCGTTAAAATAATTGTATCAGTGTAGATAAGTTTTAAAAATCTTTTGCTTGGGTAGTGAGTTATAAAACTATTAGTTCAACAATTTTAAAAGCTTGGTATTTACATATTTAAATGCAACATGGGATTGTCTCACTCACAAACAATAAAGTGGACAAACATTAAAAAGGTTTTAAAAGTAACAAACTACGAGGTTTATTTCTGAGGTAAGAGCTATAGTTTTGTTATTGATTCCCAGTATACATTTTTATTACGTTTTTGAAACAAGTTCTTAAAAATACTTTGACAAATTCTTAGGATACAGCCACATATACTAAGTCCCAACTCGCTGTTTCCTAACACCAGTGCATTATTTCCTAAATAGATGAATGAGGTTTCTGTTTCATATAAATCGTGCAAGTACATATTTACAAAACATTTGTACAATTGCTTATGTTTAAAAAACTGCACTGTTTTATAAAATGTGCTTCTAGAAAAAAATATATATTTATATGAACTATTTTTTTATATTTACATTTTTAAATATTAATACAGATTTATAATATGATGGAAATATATATAATATATTATAACTATATATAATATAATGTAACGACATAGAAAGCTTAGCTATTATAATTTTATATTTCTTCACAGGAAATAATTATTTGTATGTAATTTCTGGTAGTAATTTTGGAACAGTATTAAAATATTTCTTCATTTCGAAAATCATAATTGTCCCTAATTATTAGGTTAAGAAATAATTTATACTTAATCATAAATTTAAAAACAAAAAAACAGTTTACTAGTATATCTTATCAGATTGAATAGCAATTGAAGTCTTATCCATAATTCACATCAATGAACATTGCAATGACCACACAAGTCTGCTAAGAAATATCAGTTAAGTAGTTGATAACTCGGAAGAATCAAGAATTAATAAATATGTATTGTTCAGAAATCACGAAATTTACAAAGTATAACTGAACACCTTGTAATTAGTAATTATAGGACTGCATTTGTTTATGCATTTGAATTCATATAAAAACCTTAGCCAAAGCCAATTCTATACTTGTTTGTACTGTTCGTTGAAAAACTAAAATACTTGGAAATTAATTCATGCGCCCAACTCTGTTTTACTTGATGAGATACGTAATCACTTCTAATGATTTAGATTAAATACAAAAGCCATATGCTCTAGTTAAGTCCAAGTTTCAAGTTGACAGCATGGTTGAGAACAGCTGTTCTATTGTAGAGGAGTATTGTCCTCTAAATCTAATCTCGTAACTGTATTGTTTGCGCAAAACGCGTTTAGTAAAACAGTGGCGGAGCAATTAGAAGAAAACAAAACTTGCTTTAAATTACGAACCTTCCAGCAAAATTTAATCATATATTATGTAATTTTGTGGGCTTTGTATTTGAAGCTAAATACAATTTATAAACTGAAGTTACTCAGACATATTAGTATATACTATTGACTACACTTACCACTATGTTTGAGTTATTCTACTGTTAATAAGTTGTTCATTTCAACAACAAGATATTTGTTTATTTCTGAGCTGTAACACAGTTTGTGGCTTGTATGTATCTAAACGTTAATTACAGGAAACTCTTTTCTTGGATTTCTCTTGATGTGTTTGAGAAATTGAGAAACAAAACTTGAAAAGAGGATCAAAATTAATATTTCAACAATATTTCATACACATGTCAAAAAAATATTGTGAGTGAAATTTAGTCATAAATATGTCGTAAGGCGTCTTGAATAAGTTTTTACATATGAATATGTCTATGTTTGAATATTTCTAGCATAGATTGTTTATATTATATTTATTTTCCCTATTTTGTTTTAAATATAGTTTTTTTATTCTATTGGGAATGTCTCCAAATATTTTTTTTATTTGTTAGTTTTGAATTTCTAAAACCCAATTAAATTTTCTCTCGTTTAAAATGTTTCCCTTAATTAATACATTTAGTTCGCAATACAAAAAATGCTGTTTTCCTGTCTAATATAGATTTTTTATATTATATTTAGTTTACACATTTTTATTTCATTTTTTTTATCATAATAATAATATATCCAAATATTGTATTGGTTAGTCTCACATATTCAAATCCCAACATAATTTTCTCCCGTTTATAAATGTTTCCCTTCATTAATTTTAATACAGAGATGGTTATGTAGAAAAATTATGTTCACCTAATTATATCAAGATATAAAATAATTAACTGATATCGATGGAAAATGACATTAAAAGATTTCTTTGAAATTCATTTAATATGATTTGTATTTAATTATGCAACTGTTCTCCAAATGGGGACTGTAAACTCATATGGTTTAATTCTTTGTGTTACATATGAAAGAGAGGGAAGTTTATTAAAAGCAGGGATTAAAAACTTGAATGTCTCTTTGATCATTGAATGAATACAAACCTTTGGTCGTGAAAGATACAGATGACTGTCAGCTACTATTTAAATTGAAATTTGATTAGTTGTATTATAGGATTATTTTAGTTTATAAATAATATGTGAATCAATAAATATATTTTATATACTTTTCATAATTTCTGCTTTTAGTCTAGTATTTATATTCATATTTTTATTTTGAGTATCATTATTAACTGCCAATCCTAGCATTGTTTCACTCACCGCTCACGCTTTCGCAGCATGTCCAGCAGTCAGAACTTATTATGAACTCTTTAAGTTCTGCGAAACGTGTCAGTAAGTGCTGATGAACGCGTCAGCAGGGAGTGTAGCAGTGCTAGGATTAAGAGCTATTTATGACAGACAAAAGTATTTAAAAAATATTTCATAGTATGAACACAATATGTTTGTACATTCTAAACTCATGCTATTAAAGAATTATATATACATAATTATATATAGTCTTTTAAAAAATTAAATTGTTTAAAGTTAAACGAAAGCATACAAATGTTGTTAGAAAAACATTTCTGAATAAATTTTTAATTTATCAACACCGCAGTATTTTAAATTGCTATTGACGTTAGATATATTGTAAAGATGAAGAATTTCTTAAAAACCATGACGATGAGACTAATCATAAAGAAATTAGTATTAAAATGGATTTGCATTGCATGAAAACCTTAATTACGCACACAAAACACATGATTTATGTTCTAGAGCTAACAATATAGTCGACGTAATAAAAGCAACATGCATCCTAAAGTAAATTGTTTTCATTGCCAATCTCGTTAGATTGACGTAATTAAACGAAATGCTGGTTCAATTAATGCTAGTTGTGTTAGGATGTTCTAAGATTAGAAGGTTACCTTTCATAAGGACGTATTTTCATACCATGAATAATTATGGTTCGACATTGAACTATAAAAAGTGAAGTAATAAGAGGAAGTTTATTTTAAAAAACCTATTAGAGATGGGCTTATAATATCCCAAGAATACGTTTGTATCATCAAAGTTTATACAATTTCCCGAGTTTATAAATATTTAAAAATACGTAATAAAAACATAAAAACGATATCACAATCAATAATGTGTCTAAGCATCTAATATTGATACTGAACGATCTATTTTTGGAATTTGAGATATTTCAGTGATATATTGAATAAGACGTGGAAGAATTCCAGCAACACAATTTCCAATTAGAAAGATAAAATCTTCTCCAAACGATGAAACAGACAGGCTAATGAGTTTTGGGATTGGCTTTTAATCGATATGAAACAATGGTTTTAGTTAAAGCAGTTTTTTTACTATAGTATTATAGCGACTGAATTAGAAATAGATGTAGTCAAAAATATAAGCGATGTTATATCTGCTAATTGCAACAAAATAGTTAATCAAACAATTCACTTGCAGCTATTGATATTATTCTACCTAAACAATCTATTATTCATTATTATCTCAATATAACATTAGGGCCTAAATAAATAAAAAGGATGTAATATTTTAATATTAAAGGCTTTTTAAAGGGGTATTCAAAATGTTTAATATAATATATATATTATCAGATTTGTTATTTAGTTATGTTCACTCTATCCTAGTATGTTTCATTTACCTATTACATTATAAGTAAATAGTTGTTTAAGCAGAAAAATTAGTTATTGAAAGTAAATATTTTAATAAATTACATTACTTTATTAATTAAAAATATATTTTAATAGCTAACTTCATTTGTGTTTATATATAAACTCAGATTGATTGGTAGAATACTTTCACGGTTTCTAAGTACCTAGAGAACGCTTGCATAATTTAAAATCGGTATGAACAAATTTATACGATGAATGTTACAACAATAATTTGTATATATTATTGAATGTTCACCAATACGTAATTGGAGTAATTTTGTGCGATATTGAAATATCATTTTTTCACCCTCATTTATGTAATAGTTTTTAATTGGGGCTGGTTGTTATAAACGTCCTTTTTGAGGATAATATCACCTTTTAAAGTTGTTATTTATTTAATTAAATGAAAAATAATAGCTTGCTATTCCAACGCGTTTATAAGACGCTATAATTGACGAAGTTTAACCAGCTATCCATGACAAAGCCTATCGGCAATCACTCATTGTTGCAGGCGAGTGGTTAATGGGTATGTATGTATGTTAATAGGTGGTTGTGTACTATGTATTGGAAAAGGATGTAAATTCAAAGTGTATTAGGTATTTTAATAATGTTGTTTTTGTAGTTGTATATTTAAATTGTAAGTGGTATTTGTATATTTCAAATATTTCTGTAAAATTTTTCTAATGTCGCTTAGAACGTGAAACATGTTTAAAATAAAGTGGAACTTGTGTATGAGGGATGGCCGTTTTGTATTGATATGTGGTTTTTATTTTGATATCAATGATCTACCGGTTTAGATAATGTAAAGGCTGTGACGATCGTAAAATGTTTTTTTTCATACCTGAATAATTGTATTAATATGTTTGTCGTTGAAAAGGCAGTATGTGTTTTTTAAGCAATGGTGTGTATGTGTGTGTGTGTGTGTGTGTGTGTGTGTGTGTGTGTGTGTGTGTGTATGTATGTGTGTGTGTGTGTGTGTGTGCGTGTGTGTGTGTGTGTGTGTGTTTGTGTGTGTGTGTGTGTGTTTGCTGTGGTAAATATTGAAACTGTAATTACTATGTAAAGAGACAAGATAATCTTTATGTGGAACATATATTAATACACCTCCCTACACAATAACATTGAGTTAATGAACAAAATAAAAGACTTCCATAAACGACAGAAATCCACCATAGCACCAGTTGTCATAAAAAAACCTATAAACCAACTTACTGAATTGCACAAACCTTTCACATATTACAAAACATGCTCACACTAAACAAAATTCCACAAAAACTCATCCAAGAAAGTATCACATTCACCAAACTCAACACAACAAAAACATTAGTTTACACATAATCAAACCTTTTGCACACACAACTATGAGCCAATAGCTCACCCCAACTCAGTTATTCGTCGAAATTATCATTTAATACATCGAACAACATAGCATCTTACAACAAACACACAGAGGAAAGAGTATAATGCCAGAGGTAGATATAAGCCATTCGAATATTATACAAGAAAAGGCAAATCAAAGAACTGCACAGTTACATCTTACACCAAAACATAAAATCCAATCATTTAATAGAAAAGAATCATAAAATATATATTCTAGACCTCCCCATCACAAGACTTAACACAAACACGCTGTGTTTTAAATAGATGCTGTACCTCCTAACAAATACACCAATGCAGCAAAATTATTAAGACAAAGAACTCAACACAATAATATACATCCCTCAAACCACGGCTACAAATACAATATACACAGCACTTATTGACAATATACCTATCTAAATTAAACACAACCAACAGCGACACTTTCGAGTCAAAAAATACCTCTATACATATACATCACACACCTACAACCATGATTGAATGCTGCCAGTAGCGTGGTAGGCTTCGCCATTGATATGATGGTTTCGAAACGCGCTATAACAGTAAGATAATAGTTATCATTTAGTTCTTTAAATTATTAATTATGGTATATTTAGTTGTGCAGAAGAATAAAATGTAAGGTCGAAGGTCAGAAATTGCTAGAACGGGCTATTACAATAAACATCAGCTATTTCTATTACACTTTTAAAATTACTACATTTCATTTAAACATTAATGTAAAAACAAATAAAATACATACACAAAACTAAGAATATACATACCTAAAAATTATAAATCAATGTGATGGTGGACTAACTAAAAATATATTTTTTTAAATATTAGGGTATAGCCTAATATATATAACACATAATACGTTTCTTTGAGCTTAGCTTGTGAGGTTATGTTAATACAAATAAAAGACATACACAAAACTCAAAAACAAGTCATTTATTACCTTATATGCTTTTCAATGACAAAATCATCATCATCAGTGAGTATTGCTGCTACAAACCCAAACTTCCAACTAGAGTTTGTCGTAGTAATTCTCACTGTTGACAATGATAACTTTTATTTGTTTTAACATAGCCTCACAAGCTAAGCTTAAAGAATAGTTGGAGAAATGTAGTAGCTTTATGTTTTAATTTCGTTATTATTGTGTTCTTTGTAAAACTTTATAGAAATAACCTTAGAGTTTAATTTTACCACAAATAATTATGATGCATTATATTGTATAATGTCGTATAATTCACAACAAAAAAGACGAAAATTAGGAAACTGAATTTCCACGGTTAAAAAAAATAATAGTGATTAATTGTAAAATAATAATTTCTCGTTACAAGTAGCATATATATTAAATATAAAATCAGTGCGTTGACGTAATCATGATAATTATGTTGATAGTGACATTAATAAATAATTGAAAGATTGAAAGGGACAATGGTGACACAACATATATTCTTTATCTTCATTGTTACATTTATTATTTCAATATGATTCAATTAATAATGTCATATTTTAATTATGGAAATTTATTCACAACAAATACTGTTGTAATTCTATATTCCAAATCCTCTCAATTAAGTTGTTATGTTAATTTATTGCATCTCTGGCTAGATTTTAAATTAGGTTTCTGAGATAATTAGGCAGTGACGTTTTATTTGTATCTTTCCGTATGTTGTGTCTGTTTCTCATAAGAAAATTTAATACAATTAATTGTTTATTTTTTAACGTTTTTTCTCATAATTTGATTTCTTAATATTTCACTATTAATTTGGAAAATATTGTGTCAGTCAAGATTGTTTTTAATGTAGTGTTTTTAAAAACACTTATTGGTTAGTAATATTATATTTAGTTGTTGTTTTGATAAGTTTTGTAATAAGTTATGATTGATTATATATCTGATTTGTTTATGTAAATGTAGTTCATTTTCCTTTTTATTCGGTTTGCGAATTTTTTGCGTTTTAAAAAAAAAATCATTATTATTTTATCTCTATGTTACAATTTATTTTTAATATATATTTAATTTTTTTCTTTTGTAATTTGAATTATAGGTTTCAATTTTCCTCTTTTATTAAAACAAAGTAGAACTTTAATGAGTCGATGCTTTATTCTAACATATAAATGCAATTTACAATGCAGAAGGCAGTTTGAGGAGTTATGATTTATTCCGTTTGCTTCTACCAGAGGCGCACTCAAAATCTCGATAAGAGGGAGACTAAGGACATCAAAAACACGGGGAGGGGTCATCAACTCGGTTGTAATATTCTCCCAAATTAGTCAAGTAACTTGAATGCATACTTCTTTTACATTAGGTCGCAAACTCTACAAGTGTGTATTTTTAAGGGATATAGGATACCTGGAGCTATCGACAATGTCAAGCGTAATTATATATATGTCAGGGGTGCAGTTGATGTTTCCATGGAATTTATTTCGGTTTTACAAAAATATGTTTCTGCTTTCCCTAATATTTTCGAGTATAAGTACTTCTACGCGAAGTATCCTTCTCGCTCTAGCCTCAATCCCCCTACTCGACTTTTATAAGGCCAGCTAACTACGAACTCATCTTTCATACCTATGTTACACCACAACTTTTCTGGTGCAAAAATAATGATCTAGTTTTCGGATTCGAACAATGGCACGAAGCCTATCCCCCTTGAATGTATATATCTCCGAAAAACTAACTCCTGAATTTATAACAAAAACCAGTTAGCCCCATTTTAAGCACTTTAGGCTCTATCGGAGTCACTAATTCTCTGAGTGACACTTTGACTTCAAGACTATGTTAGAAGTAAGTGAAGCTGCTACTCTCACTAGTGAAGCTAACTATCAAAAAGAAAATAACTGCTGATTGAAATATAATTTGTTTATTTTTAAACAGTTTTATAATTATTTCTATGTTTACCTAAAGGAACAGGTTTTGACGTTATCTACAAGAGTGATGGAATTTAATTTCAAGTTACCTTTTACTCAATTTTAAGAAAATAAATCTGAATTACTTTAATTTGAGTAATTATTTTATTACTGTAGTCTTTTCTTTATTTAAGCTAATATTTTTTATTTGCTTCTACAACTCCTAAATGATTTTGTAATCAGTTTTCATTTGATATTTAAGTGTAAAATTAAGTATTACCTACTTACGAGCATAACTAAATTTGATTTCCATTTTTGAATTGATGAAGAATTTACACAAACATCTATTTATCTATCTTACAAAATTGATAACTTTAATTTTTCTGGTAAAATGTAATTTTCAAAATTGTTCTCAATTTACAATTAACAAAAATTAATATTTAGATCACAATACAGTTGTCGAAATTATGATTAATAGAAAGATATATAATTACTAAATCATAGTGCATATTTAAAAAATAAAAATTAATAAATAATTTTTCAGGTTATAAATTACAATTTAAAATTACAAATTTAGGAATCGTGATTCATTTATCGAGAAAAAATCATCGAAATTATTACTATTAACATACTTGTCGCTATGTTAAGGCCACATTTGTAATCATTTCTATTCTACTTCTCATCACTGAGCAAACCGTTGTGTGGAAAGATATATTGAAAAATGGAAAAGTATCTGTTACCATCTTATGACATTTTGATTTCCAATTATTTTTATTTCTGAAATATAGTTGCAATTGAAAATAATTTAAAGTTTATAAAAACTATCCATTACATTTCTCTTGAAATTCATCTTGTCTTGGCATGGATACATTTATTTCAGCTCTGCTTTACAATATAACTGATTTTGTATCTTCTCATACAGGCTCCATCTATTTAGGAGTCTCTTCTTCTTTCTTCTATTTAAAACTTCATTAGGTTTTTAATGTCTTGCGAGTTCGATATATTGAATTTCGAATAACTTTAATTAATAACGTACTTTAGGGCGTTTTGTGAAATTTGTGTACGATTTGGCGTCCACCTTGTAAGATGTTATTATAATACTATTAACCCTTGTAGGACCAAGGGTCAGGCCGTTACTTCAAGGACCAAGGGGGGGGGCTGGTAGGCCCACAAAACAAAAACGTTGATTTTATTAAATATATATAAATTGAACTTATAAAAACCATAACTTTACATTATTTACTTTATATTTATATTATTGACTAAACTATTACATGAATATTTGATGAAATATAATAAAAAATATTGATTAAATAATGAAAACATAAAAATGTTATTTAGTCAATAAAAATGTTCCTTAAACCAAATATTTAATCAGAATCGGCTCCACCCGCTTGGCATTTCTCACAGGTGACAGTGTTCTTGCTACGATTTCCACATATATGTTTATTGCAATGATTACAAACAGACTTTGACTTCCCTAACTTATCATATTTTACTTTCTTTGACCTCGCTGCACCGACACAAATGAAGCATCTTCCACGACCATGAACTAAACTCAATCTCCTCATCAAATATTCTGTCTATTTCACTGTTATGATCATATAAGTTACTCATATTTCGGTGTAAATAATAACACAGACACAATCTCAACAATGCTGGCAAAACAAACACACTGGCAGACTGAAATGACAAGCGGCAAAAAGCGGGTAATACCAAGGTCAACCAGTGCTACCAATCTTACACAAATATAAGTAAAAATTTCCTAAGTCGTTTAACTTGTTATATTAATACACTATTGATGTTAATTAGTGTTTGTTTTCATAATATTGAAAAAAAGTTGTAATATGAAAAATGTTTTATATAGTTACGTTGAGGACCAAGGGGGGGCCTCAGAGACCCAAACGGACTTTTTTAATTCTTATGGACAGGAATTTTTGTAAAAAAATGTAACAAGTCTAGAAACCGATTCTTCGGTTACAGATTGACAATAAATAATTTTATATAAATTTTCCGAAAAGGTTTTCTATACAAAAACGATAAAATTAAAAACCATGGGCCTGACAGGCCCCCCTTGGTCCTACAAGGGTTAAATGATAGAGAATATTCATTTAGACACCTAGATATATAGTCTAGGCTCTGTTGGCCACACCTGACCGGACTTCACGTCAAGATCAAAGTTCTATTCTAACCCATACTAAACAAATCTAGCACCACAATGATAACAACGTCCATCTCCTCAAACATCTGTTTGAAGCCTTTGAAGTCAAGCCAAAAACTGTGATGACTCTATGAATTCTCTCTTTTTGCTTTTGTCCAATCATCGTCGCATTGACAAGAAAGAGTAGGTTTGAAAGTTTGTTACGTCCGCAAAGTCATGACGTCATCGGTACTCTCCTTTCATTTGCTTGCATTTTCCTAATATATTTTCTTTATTTTAGATATTTGGACATCCTAAATGGCACGGTGGATAACCTTAACAAATGTAGACCTTACTCATATAACGTTATAGTGTCGTTACACTAATTCTGCAGTTCTTATATGCCATCATTGATGAATTCGTTTTCTTCCAATGGTAGCCGCCTTACAATGTTTCGTCAGTCTTTATAAACCTTTTCCACGCACGTTTAATATATCGAATATGGCTTTCTTTTGTTTCAGTATTTGCTGTGAGGCTATAGGTTTTACAACTATTAGCCCCGTCAGTATCGAGGATACATTATATCTTTCTTTTGTTTCAGTAGCTGCTGTAGGTTTTACAACAGCTAGCCACCTCGGTATAGAGGCTGCATTTTGTCTTACTTTTGTTTCAGTAGTTGCTGTGAGGCTATAGGTTTTACAACTATTAGCCCCGTCAGTATCGAGGATACATTATATCTTTCTTTTGTTTCAGTAGTTGCTGTAGGTTTTACAACAGCTAGCCACCTCGGTATAGAGTCTGCATTTTATCTTTCTTTTGTTTCAGTAGTTACTGTGAGGCTATAGGTTTTACAACTATTAGCCCCGTCAGTATCGAGGATACATTATATCTTTCTTTTGTTTCAGTAGTTGCTATGAGGCTATAGGTTTTACAACTATTAGCCCCGTCAGTATCGAGGATACATTTTATCTTTCTTTTGTTTCAGTAGTTGCTATGAGGCTATAGGTTTTACAACTATTAGCCCCGTCAGTATCGAGGATACATTATATCTTTCTTTTGTTTCAGTAGTTGCTATGAGGCTATAGGTTTTACAACTATTAGCCCCGTCAGTATCGAGGATACATTATATCTTTCTTTTGTTTCAGTAGTTGCTATGAGGCTATAGGTTTTACAACTATTAGCCCCGTCAGTATCGAGGATACATTATATCTTTCTTTTGTTTCAGTAGTTGCTATGAGGCTATAGGTTTTACAACTATTAGCCCCGTCAGTATCGAGGATACATTTTATCTTTCTTTTGTTTCAGTAGTTGCTATGAGGCTATAGGTTTTACAACTATTAGCCCCGTCAGTATCGAGGATACATTTTATCTTTCTTTTGTTTCAGTAGTTGCTATGAGGCTATAGGTTTTACAACTATTAGCCCCGTCAGTATCGAGAATACATTTTATCTTTCTTTTGTTTCAGTAGTTGCTGTGAGGCAAAGGTTTTACAACTATTAGCCCCGTCAGTATCGAGGATACATTTTATCTTTCTTTTGTTTCAGTAGTTGCTATGAGGCTATAGGTTTTACAACTATTAGCCCCGTCAGTATCGAGGATACATTA
>JBAIZL010000002.1:312157644-312190144 GCA_036971475.1 Prosapia bicincta
AAACACCTTAAATTTTAAAATTCACAAAATATTTGATTTAGTCCATTTTTAGTTATGAATCACATATTAATTCAGAAGACTCCAACTTTTAGTTTTAGCTTTCAATGATTCTCAGTTACTCAGGCAGTCGTATAGAAAATAACAGCTTTTAAAATCTACACATAATTAAATTATATTTCCTAAACATTTTAACTTTGGAATAAATGGAAAATTAAGTAATAATATATATATATATATATATATATATATATATATATAATGTTAATAGTTTTACATTCATTTATACAATATTTTAATAATTTTTAAAGCACTTTTCTGCGTGTCTTTGGTATTATAAAATCACTTACTGCTTATATGTATCAAAGTTAGTGGTAATTGTTCCAAACGATACAAACAAAAAATCTGCAACCAATATAAATTTAAGTACTATTAATAATAGTAAATCTGGTAAACTAAAGTGTTTATAAACATACCAAATGCGACATTTCTTTATAAACTTCATAGTCTGAATATTTTCCAATTCTTGAATTAAGGTATATATATATATATATATATATATATATATATATATATACATACACACACACATATATATATATACACATATTTATATATATATATAGTAACCAGAAAAACAAACGTGAAAATTTATTGTTCTTTTACTTTCCCATTTATTATTTTTGTTTGTTTGTTCTCTCATTTGTTACTTACTGAGATACTTCAATAAGTAAAGTAGGTATTTAAATATATGCTATTTTTATTTATAAATGATAAAGTTTTAGCAAATAAACGAGACTCGAATCAATGAAGTTCTTCTTTCACAAGAAACATTTCTTGGCCTTCATTAGGAAAAATGCTTTTAATAAATGTTATTAACTTGTTTATTAGGACTACCTGCATTTTTTAAAACTAAGCGTTTGATCTAAAAATATGCTTGTAAAGTGGCATATAGGCTGTACAATGGTTGAAAAATGGGAAAATGTTACACATTTATTGTGCAATCATAGTAAATAAAGGTCTTTTAAAATGGTATAAATATGATTTATTTACTTAAATAAAATAGCTTTTACATATTATTTAAGGATTATCACTAACAGGTACAATTTTTATTGGCCTATGTTATGATGTTACTGAGGATTAGTGACCTAATTAAAGGGTTTAGCTCGGTGCTTAGCTATTGACAATTCTCAGCTTAGCAGAGCTACGTTCAATATGCACGGCGCAACGCTGTAACCACTGTGTGAACGTGTTGGACTTGATAATTCAAGCTGAATTGCAAATATCAGTCTGTAGAGATATGAAATTATCAAGATCTATTACTAAATAGGTCACTATTTCTATTACATAACGGGTATTTATCAACTTACTATTATTTATTTCTTACTGATATTTATATAGTATTAGATCACACATAAAAAATTAAAAAGTAATAACTAACTTTTTGGAATCTATTATTTTTATAAAATATTGGTTATTTTTCAAAACACTTTGTTATTAGGCATACAGACATGAAGGTATGGTATTTTAAAATGAAGATATCAATTATAATATGCAATTGAAAAAGTTAAAAATAAATATATTAGTCTTGTGCAATAGTCCTATATAAATATATTGTACATGACTAAAATCCATTTTATATTGAAATATTCATTTAAATTGAATATAAAAAAACATTTCATAAGCAATTGAATAGAAAGTTACTTGTAATGAAGGTTACGTTTAGTAACATTAAAATACGATAATATTTTATTTCCAATTGTTGTTTTTTGACACTAAAGTGTTCATACACTTAAAGTGAAATATAATGTGTATGATAAAAACTGATTTAGGCTTGTATAGACTTCTTTAAGTGACATTTAGATATTTATTTATTTGACTACTAGTAATAGCTTAGTTTACGTTGAGGACAATAATGAAAACACTATCTTAACTATTTGTACATTTGTTCTAATTTACAAACCTATAGTACCATAGGAACACTTGTGGAAAATAAACCAATTGTTTTAATTATTTTATACGGAACCACGTATATCTAATCTGGCTTTTAAATTTTACTCCTAATATTTCTAGGCATATTTGTAGGTGGGAGAGTTTAAACCAGGTGTGCCTAACATTTTAGCTACTGCGTATCTCCTGAAGGCTTTGAAGATTTTGGCGTACCACCGTCACCAGGGGGCCTATTGGAAGAAAGTCCTCCTATTTTTAACTTTTTTTAGAAAATACATTTCTTATCAAACACGTGCATTTTTTATTTTATTGTTATTAAATAAATTATAAAACTTTATATTTAACTATTCATTAACTTTTCATTAGTTTTCTATAGAGATTAGACAATGACAAAAATAAAACAATTATGCACATTAAAGTTTTATATAATACTCATATCTATAGAAAAACTTGGTATAAGATAAGTACAAGCAAACAGCCAAAATAATGTACAAATCGACAAAGGTTAATGTGTAATTTGATTAATGCGAAGTTTGTTCTTGTTTTCTCGTGAATAAAGAGTCAATTGGAGAAGTAACTGAACTTAATTTTTTCCCAAGTCCTCTTCAACACTAGTTAGTTCGTTTCCATTTTTATTTTTTACACTCAACAGTTCAGAAAACCAATCTCACACGAGTAACTAATGACAAACAGCACTAAAAACAGCATAGCTCTCTACAAGAGCATTGGGCATTCGGATTTACCCCCGATCCAGAAGTCTATCATTGATTTCTCTTTAAATAAATCTATTGCGGAACTGTTATTTAGTTAAATCGATAAATTTTTCCTGCAGTTCCAGCTCTGGATCAAAAGGTTTCTGAACCAGTATCGTTCGGAATATTCTTCTAAGGAATATTTATGACAACTTTATTGAAGAGCTTCCACGGATAGAATTATATCAACAAACACATCCAGCTTGGGAGGTATACCATTTTCTTCCAAAAATGACGACAGTGTAGAAAATGCTGAAACATTCTTCTTCTTACACATAAAAGGACCAACGTTTTAAAGAGTTTAATTTGTTAATGGCTGTGAAGAATGTGGTATTTGCTCCAACCATTCTTAATCGCAGAACAAGTTTTTCATTTCATTTTTTTTCAGTTAGAAGCATTAAAAATAGATTCGTATTTTTTATCTCAGTTTGAAAAGACGGACCAAAGTTTTCCAACAAGATAACCATCTCACTTCTGTATGCAAGAGAAGAACTTTGAACTTGTCACCCATATTATACAAGACGATAATCTTGAATCAAGAGCCGTAGCTTTTATGAAATTATTAACTTCAGGAGCTGCTTTCTTAATTTTTTCTGCTATTCCTGTTAATTTTCCTGACATAGCTTTTGCTCCACCTGTGCATAAACCAATATACTCGTACTTTGAGCAGTGAGTACCTATTTTCAGCAAATACTCATGTTGTAAATGAATTCCGCTTTAGTGTTTGATTCAAGTACTTTGCAGAAGAAATAGGCTTCTATATTTTCTCAATGATATCTCGTCGTAGACTACAAATACAAGTAGCTGTGGCATGTTTGTCATGTCTGTGCTTTCGTCTACTTGAAGTACGAAAAGTATGCATTCCTGAAGTTTTAAACAGAGTTGTTCTTTAATATTGGAAGACATATCGGCAATTCGCTTCTTCAGTGCGTTTATTCACAATGGTATTTTTAAAGTTTCTCTGGCGTTTTCTCACAACGTATCGACAGTGGCTGATACTAAAAGGATATAACCTACATCTTTTGCAATCCAATAGTTAGCAAGGTAGGACGCCTTTATTGAGTTAGTATCAGTATATATAGAAATATTGTCATACATTTATTTTCATTCTGGTAGAAAAAAATTGGGATATAAAAATAATTTCATATTGATTACAATAAGTACCCTTTACAGACTAAAATTTAACAACTCACAAAATGTTATCTTCATGTAGAGAAATCTTTATGTCATGTTGGTTTGTGTATGATTCAAAAATCCAAAACATTATACGGTGATTTAAGTGCAACAGCTCGTCTGAAAAATCCGCGGTTCTACAACTCAACATATTAATTCAAGGGAAATAAATAAATAAATTTGTAGAACTAACCATTTGATTCAAAAGAAAATATGCTAAAAACAATAATCCTGCAAACATCACGTTTTGAAGAAAGGTGAATACAAATTGAATTAAAATTTTAGTTTAATATATGCATAAGTCAATTTAAATAATAATCAAAAGAACAATTCATTGAAAATGTAAGTTAACAATGATAGAATATAAAGAATATGGATATTTACTTACGAACATACAATTATCAACTTTATGGTGCACTGTTTTATATTAAGTTGCATTTTAAACCTTGAGACACGAAATATAATTTTCCCACTACGAGAGGTTTCAAGTAGAACTTTGTAGAAATTATCGCAGTAGAGTCCTTGACCTAAACGTCTGTTAAACATGCAAATACTGGGTATTTATAGAAGTCTGCAGCGGAAGCATTAAAACATTGACAAAAATAACAGCATTGCACTTACGTACTTCACGTTGGCCAATATCATATAATACCACGATTTCATTTATAAAGTAGAATTTTAAGATATTTACATAGGAAGACCTTTTTTGATTTATAGTACTTACTAAATTTATTCAAAATTTTAACCATTAAATTAAAGTTAGTAAAATTTGAAACTGTTTAAAAAGTTTTACGTACTTCTGAAGACGACTACTATACACAGTAAAAGCTCTATTAAACGACTTTCTATCATACAGGATGTTGCATTAACCGGTACATTTTCAAAACAGTTAATCACTACAGTACCATAATTTATTGGTACGAGATGACTCATCAAAAATACAGTACCAAAAATACCTCAACAATCTAACCATGAAATAGTTCAAGAAAAAGTAAACGTTTCATGAAGTAATGCTAGAGCCGCATTTACAACGCTGATAACTTTTGTTAAAGGTGGAAAATGTTCTCGGTTTAGGAAGTTTTGCAACTCCATATGCTTCATTCAAAATTTGTTGAAAAACAGTCATCGCGTATTAGGCAGTCACTCGTGACTTATTTTAAAAATCATTTAAACATTATAAAATCATTAGCCTTTGTATAGTTGAGGGTACTTGTGAAGGTTTCATTTTAAGGTGGTATGACCGAAAATGGTTTTTGAGCAAGAAATTTCTCTTAAATTTTTTTCTTTAAAAATTTGTGTGTGCAGCTTATGCTTTTGTTAATACGTACGGAAATACATTAAATGGATAAAATAAATATGGAATGTCTGATTTTAACAGTTTAATACATTTTTTTGTTAGCATAAAATATGCACTGTTTGTTCTGCATACATGCTATATAGGTTGGGTTCTATTATCAAGAAATTTCCGATAACCGGCAACATACAACCCCGAGGGTGCCGGATATTAGAACTTTTACTGTATGAAATGAAATAATGAATGTTTACTTACTTTTTATTCGAAATTTGTTTGAATGTTATAATATTATGTGTATATGTTATAACATAATGTAAAACGGTTTTATGTTAGGACATATGTAAATAGGCTAATCAAATATGTTGATTGAAAAAGGGAAAATAATATAATCAACCTGCTACTGGTATATAATTTCAAGTAAATTGTAGGCATTAATTCAATATAGGCAGTTTTGAACTTGTCTTTAAATAGTTAGAATAGAGTAAAATGTGATTCTGTATATTTTTTGTTGTTATTGCAATACTCTATATAAGGTTTGAAACAACTACTTCTTAGAAAAGATCTGACTGAGTATGTTTTACGCAGTCAAATATTTTCGGTATGTCATCATGCTCGAGTAATGCTCTTCACATTTTAGCTGAAAATAAATGAACCTAACAGGTGATTTGTTGTAATAGGCTATGTTGTAGAACAGTTGTTGTAACACATAGTTTACTTTAGATAAATCTTACTATAAATAGTTCCAAAAATTTATAATGATTACAATTTTTGAAATTTAAACTTTCTTTAGTCGTCTTTGACACATTTTAAGACACGATTCCGAATTAATAGTTCAAAATATAATTGAGGTTGTGTAATAACTACATTCTTTTTATTATTAAGTCAAAAAAATAGATTAGATTAAAACCTTTATTAGTTAGATGTTTCAAAAATGTAGCCACTGACTAATTTTGAAATTATGCTTGATTATGGAAATTTTGCACGGAAAATATCTTCCACAGAGAAAAAACATACCTAGTCTAAAGCGGTTAATTTTCAAAAAGATATAATGGAATACGTGAGATTTGTTCTATTTCTATTTTCAATCAGAAACTATTAAGAATATTCATTTTTTTTGGTCGATCCAACAACTACTTATTAAAGTTTTCAGGTGAACCTTTTATTGTAATACATGTATTTTTCAGGCTACGGAAAGGGACGAATTAATTAATAAGGCTTCAATCATAGAAATATTTACCTAATAATGCAATTTCTTTTTTAAGTTGGTTTGATATAATGTTGTATTAGTTAAAGTTGACTTTTGGAATACTATTAATATTTCCGTTGTTTGTATATTGAACACTGCTGTCAGGGGCAGGGTAGAGCTGCATTACGTGGACCATACTGTAATCAAGGAAGGTAATGTGGTCATCTCTACACTTTAACCGACAAATTATCCCCAGTCTGGGAATAGGTACTAACTTTACCAATATAATTTAAACATGGTAGCTGAAAGGTATCTACAAATGTTATAACGCTGATGAAATCCAGCGATGGTACTCGTCGATTTCTATACGTACTTCGTCTTTCTAGTATAGGATGCCTTTGATTTCGTAATGTCATAAATAATTTAAAATAGAAGAAGAAACAACCAATTTTAAAATAGAAACATTCATTAGTATTGGCCATATCAAAAACAGGGACTGAAAATAAAAGAGAAGTTTTTGTAGTAAAATAATTGATCAAAGGGTAATTGCTATATTTAATTAAATTATCAAAAGAAACTAAAATAATTCCTTTTAAATATTAGGACACAAATTTGTTTAGAATCGATTATTATGCATTTAAGGCATAAGAAAGAAGAAAATGATGTCTAATAATAACTTTGGCGGAATGTACAGTAGCTTACGGCTCCAAATTCTGAAGAATAAACAAGAACATTACGAAGAGACCAAATGAAGTAGAAAGTATTTTTGTAAAGTTGCTCATTTTAAGATGACATAAAAACTGATATTATCGAAGAAAACAGAAATTAGGGACGTCACGTACAGCCACTATTTTGTGATAAGATCTATACTGGTACACCCATTTAGGAAGAATAACGGATAGATTTCCAATAAAAGGTTTGTGATCGTATCACTAACTGATTCGAGACGAAGAAGGAGATGTACCAAAGAAATTATAATGTAATAGAATTGTTTTGCTTTTGATATAAGTAATGAAGATATTAGGTAAAACAATTCATACCAGAACAAGGAACAACGGCGTTTAAATTTAGATATATGGCCAAGAAGGATGCAATATATCTAGAAAGCTGTATGTACACACATACAGACACATACACACACACACACACACACACACACACACACACACACACACACACACACACACACACACACACACACACACATACACACACTCACACACACACACACACAAACACACACACAAACAAACAAACACACACTCACACAAACAAACAAACACACACACACACACACACATATATATATATATATATATATATATATATATATATATATATAAATATCGCAATATGTTTTCTTGTATATTAATAAAGAACAAAAGTCAAAATACAAATACAAGAATTATATTTGAATTTACAATTCAAAGCTTTTCGTTGTCTAACAGTACCAACATCATCAGGAATATTAAACAATTGTTTAATATTCCTGATGATGTTGGTACTGTTAGACAACGAAAAGCTTTGAATTGTAAATTCAAATATAATTCTTGTATTTGTATTTTGACTTTTGTTCTTTATATATATATATATATATATATATATATATATATATATATATATATATATATATATATATATATATATATATATATATATATATATACGAGTATATGAATCACTTACACTATAATGTATTTAAACAAGAATCCTTATTGGAAGGCCTATACATGCGACATAACTTTCGAAGACTTTAATTACGTGATTTTATTTTCGAGCATAAACTGAGTCTCATTAAAATGAAGATATGTAATTAAAGTTTTCGAAAGTTAACTCGCATATATACCAAGTAAGATTCTAGTTTAAGTACATTATAGTGTAAATGGTTAGTGAATTTAAGAAATAGTGTTGCAAATTTATAAATAAGTATATATATATATATATATATATATATATATATATATATATATATATATATATATATATATATATTTATTTATTTATTTATTTTAAAAAAATACTACAGTTATTTACATCAAAATAAAAAAAGAGGCATTTAAGTAATAAGAAAAAATATTAACAAATGAAAGATTAGTATTAACTAGAACAGATACAAGGTTCCATACAAATAGCAGTGGTTTGTCTTAACTGTTAGAAGCTTTTAAGGAGAGCGCGTAAGAGGCAATTCATGAATGCAAATTTTACTTTTGTTTTAAAAAAATTAGGAAGGGGTGCTACCCTAAAAGGGTTTTCTCTAAAACAGGTTTGAAAATATTTTAAAACAAACTTCACTCAGGGTATTAGTCTAAGCCATTTTCCTTGAGGTGCCTCGTATACATGTTACACTCTATATAATTAGCTTAAAATATTTTTTAATGATTAAGATAAGATAATGTCATTATTTGAGAGTCTGATGTTATGGAAATATTTCATTTGATCTTCATTTGAATATGTCTTCATATTTCATTGGAAGAATCAAATACATTTTACAAAATATTACTTTTGTAATAAACCCGAGAAATCCCACATGAACTATTGAAGAATTAGAGATGTACTGTTGTGTGTACTTTATGGTATAATATAGTTTTAAGTAAATAGTATTATATATATATATATATATATATATATATATATATATATATATATATATATATATATTATAAGGTTTAATTCATTTGACATTGTGTGCATGTCAGAAATTCCATATGAACTATTGAAGTATTGGAGATGTACTGTTTTGTGTACTTTATGTTATAATATAGTTTTAAGTAAATAGTATTATATATATATATATATATATATATATATATATATATATATATATATATATATATATATATATAACTAGACAAAATACAAATTCAAGATAAATATTGAATTTACAAAATAGTTATTACACAATTTTTTATTATTGTAATTTAGAAAATATTGCAAAAATGATCATAAAAACATGAGGCTAAATACAACAAATTATATTTCATTATAAAAAGGAGTAAAGTCTCTTTTAAAAAAAGGTAGTTGAATGTAATTTAAATGAAAGCTACAGCAAAGCTTTTAAAAGGTTATTTAATAAAATCCTCGTATTTTTTAGGTTTGAATTGTAAATTCAATAATTATTCTTGTATTATTTGTCTTATTTCTTCAATAATACACAAGAATATACATTGCGATATATATTTATATATATATATATATATATATATATATATATATATATATATATATATATATATATATATATATATATTATAAAGTTTAATTCATCTGACATTGTGTGCATGTAGGGCTATACGATATTAGTATATACATTATTACATATATTAGATCATCAATATACTCTAAAAAAATGCAATAGGTTTTTTAAAATTATATTTAAACCTTTGCTGTCTTAAGATTGTAATTGAAAAAGCTCTCCAACTAGTTGAATCGATTCAACTATAAAAAAGTACGAGGAGTTTAATAAATAACCTTTTTAAATCTTTGCTGTAGCTTTCATTTAAATTACATTCAATTTAATTTTTTTAAAGGCGACTTTACTCCTTTTTTTATGTAAAATAAATTTGTTGTATTTAGGTTCATGTTATTTAGATCGTTTTGCAATATTTTCTAGATTACAATAATCAAATATTGTATAATAACTATTCTAACAATGAGTATTTAGTTGTATATTTCTTAGTACTGTATAAGTTTTAAAGAACGTAACATGATAGTTTATACGAAATTTACAAACTAATATATTAGTTTATTAAAGTACCTTTGGTGGTCAGAAATTGATGATAAATAAAACCAACAACTAATTTCTTTTTATTGACGTAATACATTCATTTAAAAATCCTGGATTACTTGTCTTGAAAGTTATCAAAATATTTATATGTGTACTATTAGGTTGGAAATTAAACGCTATTATTATATTCAATAAATTCCGTTAGTCATTACTGAATACATTTAAATTGTACTACGGTGATACTATAATTCTAATTTATTGTAATTTAAGTGATTTATCTTATTTTAAATTCTAATTTATTTTGCTACTATTTTATTTAAATGTAGCACTTTAAATAGAACCACTTCTTATCCTAAGTGGAACAAATAAACCTTTTATCAATATATATATATATATATATATATATATATATATATATATATATACGGGTATATTACTTTTAAAATTCATCTGTTTCATTTTTAAGATTAATATTTTGCCACAGAACCTTAAGCTGTCCAAATTAGCAAATTTCAAGAGTCTGCAGAAGTTATTCTACGATTAGCCAAAAAAAATAACATTCAAGAAAACAAGACTATAAAAGTTAATTATTATTATTTTTTTTTGGTTATTGAAACAACTACCCTGTGCTCTCAACCGTGTGATTACATTCAAGTATAACATCGTTATAAACCTCAGCTATTTATTACCCCATAAACCTATATTAATGAATCGTCATTCAGTACTAAATTGTGTTCAAAGTTTCATGTCCCTAGGGCAATCGAAACTTAATTTAAATTCGATCGTAGTGTTTGTGCCGTACAAGAAAGCGTGTTAACAAAATATTCTTTAACAAATTAATAAAGCGCAGTGAACTGTTATTCAATGTACAGTAAACCTTGTATAATATTGCTTAGAATTAGTCTTATTATAGTTTATGGATTGAAATATACTAAATAATAAAGCCTTTTTAATATATTTAACCATCAGTTTGTTTCTAAGTTACAAATACAATACTAATATGAAAAACATGTAATAATCCTCCACTCTTAGAATAATGTAAACGTTGAAGTGCTTAATTTCAAAATACGAAAAAATATTAGAACATTATAGGAAGCAAATTTCGAAATATATATACCACTATATAGGTGGAATTTATGTTTATTTCTCTACAAAAATAGGTAATTCATATCTTTAAAAATTGTTATTCGAAAAAAAATAATGGTAAAACGTTATTTTCGAAAAGTAAACTAAATAAGTAACGACAACTTGATAAATATGAATATTACTATACTTAACAATTTGACAGCAACTGTGGCGTAAATGTTTATATTAATTAAAACAACCTCTCACCACAAATTCAACAAATTTTATTTTAACCTTATGTACATTTCGACTAAAAAGTAATCATCTTCAGAGGTATTTTTACAAATAACTGTTAATGTAAAAATACCTCTGAAGATGATTACTTTGTAGTCGAAATGTACATAAGATTAAAATAAAATTTGTTGAATTTGTGGTGAGAGGTTGTTTTAATTAATATATTAACAATTTGAGTTTCCATAATCTCGTAAATGTGAACAACTTCAATAATAATATGAGAATTACAGGAAATAATATTTTTAATGACCATAATATAATTGGATACGCCGGAGGAAAATGTTGTTTATAGTATATAATAGGTTTAATGTTGTTGAGGCTAAACATTTAATTCATAGAAAGATATAAAGAACATCTTAAATCGTTCATAACACCAAGTACATGTATAAAGTAAATTTAGAAAATTATAAATACTTAATTTTAAGAGAAATTTATAAAGGATTAAAACTTATTATTTGTGAATCTCTAAAAATATATAGATATAATAATAAAAATAATTTACTCAACAATATTTAAATATGTCGAGACATATATATTGCTAATAAAAACTTACTTGTTACAGAATGAAAATCTTTGTGAGAAACGAGGTTGGAAGGAAGCAAGTGCCACTATCATAAATGCTTGTCACAAGTCCATGATTTATTGCCTATATTATTTGATATATCGAAGTGATCAATATTGTATCAAGGCATTACACGAGAAGATAAATTCTATCCTCTATATAAATGTATATTTGTTACTTTCGTTATATGACACGAAAGAACGTCGAATCCTTCTAGAATTACCTGTTAGTATTTTCTACAATAAAGAGAACATATTTAAAAAAACGAATAATATAAAAATAAAGTTTACAGCTACATATTGTTAAATATTCAAGTTGTATAAATTATTGTGTCATTAAAGTTTGGAGTCATCTCTGTTATAACTAAAACTAATTAATCAAAATTTTATCTACTTTTGATACACTTTTGGAATTTACTCCAATGTCGAAAACTGCCAAAATTATTTCGCAATAGATAAACTATGATTTTCTTCTCTATATTGTATAACACTCTACAATGAAATTATCTGACATGAGTTTAAAGAATCTTCTTTATTAATAATAATAATCGAGTGTATTACTAATAAGTGTGTGACATTGAGTTATAAAGGATGTTTTGGAACATTAGTTGCGTGGGTGCAGAAAAGTGACTCCCACTACGATACACTCTTCTTAATTATAAATAATTAATCATCAACTACCTCAAAAAGTGTTGCCTTTTATGATCAAAATGATGCGTTTGAAATGTGCTTTAATGATTTAATCAAAATCTCTGACCGAGAAATAAAGATACTTTTTTTAAAATTCAAGAGGATAGGTGAACAAAATCATTTTGGTTTTAAAAATAAGATTGTTAGTGATTGGGTGGAGGTAAATTGGTGGAAGAGGTACATATGTTGATGTAACTAAAAAGAAGTGGGTGTGTTTCCCTTGTTTTTCCAAGTTTTTGCGGAATGTTTACTGTCTCTACAATGGGAAATTGGTTGTAATTCATTGAGGGATACTGCATCGTTATTTCAAAGTGTAAAAAGGAAACACAGTTATACCTATATATTATTCCCTCAAATCAGCTCCAGATAACAGTATATAGTTTAATAAAACAGGAAAAGAACATTTTAATGAATTACATTTTCATACCTCTTGGTATTACCAATAAGAAATTTTAAATAACCGAAGCAAAATTTCTATATTTTTTCATTAAAAAGACAGATCAGTTTATTTAATCACAGTTGTTAATAAAGAGTTTTGCCAGATATGAAACATATTTTAGAAATAAACACAAAAAAGTCATAACTATCAATTATGTACTGGAACTAAACACACGCCTAAACAATATTTTAGATACACTAAACTTATATTCCAATAATAATTTAGGTTCATGCAAATAATTTCAAGAATAGAGCATAAATGAGTTTAGTACATTTAATAGACTACAACTGTAACACCTACTTTAAATACTTACAGCAAATGGTCTCCTGCTTGAAATGTAGCCCCTAGTTTTTGAAAATGTTTGAATAATGAAAAGATACGTTCACCGTCCAACAATGAGCTAAAACTTTGGTTTTAATTAGGTGTCTATTATTTTTTATATGGATTTTTATGCATATGCAGCACAAGATTTCATAAACATCATTTTACACTTATATAAAACTTAGACATTTGGATAAAATACTTGAATCTATAATATTAGATGCCGAATGTAATAATATGTGGGGAAATAATTTCTAATCTAATGCATTATTATTGACATATTTGCTGTAACAATGGAATTAATTAAGATTTGAATGATAAATGAAATTATTTAAATATTGGAACTTAAAGCCATTGTCGGACGAAATTACTGACTCCCCATACGGACATCAGATAACGCCAATTTGTGAGAGGAAATTCAGATTACCATGGCAGGTTACTTGGACATTAATCACTGTTAAACGTACGTTCCAGTAACTGACAGCCAGATCCGTGATTCGGGTGTAATGCTTTAGATTCATCGCATTCAAACATTTCTGTCGTTAAAAAGTATTCATGGGTAATAATATGACTTCAATTTATAAACACAATTTGTCGACTTGAATTGCTTTTTTTCTGAAATGGATTATTATTTTGACATTAAACATTATTTTGTGTAAACAGATTTTAACACATACCATTCTTTATTATTGTTTGATTGTATGGAAATCAACCTTTTTTCTATAAACTTTATAGCAATAGCAAAAAACTTTATTTTATCACTTTTGAAGTATACATAAACGTTGAGAAAATTGTACAATATTAATTTGGTAGTAAAGTAGGGTTATATAATTTATTACGGTGGTAATACACAAAAAACTACAATAAGCTGTAAGAAGTTTGGGTATTTTAGGAAATATATATTTCTTTTTTTAGAGTTACAAGAGTTGAAACACAAACATTTGTTTAAAGTTGTTTATAAATTTGTTTGAAAAAGATCAAAGCATAGATTTAATCTAAACAATCTCATCCCCCTATACGGAAATATGATCTACAATCATGGATTTGGTCACCTAAATTCAGTATTTAGGCTCATCTACAATTGTCTTTCTACTTTATATACTTTATAGTAAGTTATGTTTACACAAATATTTTTTTTTACTTGTTAATTATATTGGGCCTTCTATTAATTATCATCTTCTGATAATCCGCAATTTTCAATGTATAAAATTATGCATTATCGTTTTAAATATTTTTCAATATTCGGATTTAAATTTGCATTGGTTAAAATAGCTGTAAAAATATATCCTAGTTTCCTCTTTACCTTATTTCAAACATTGAATTTACGTTTTGCAATACAAATTAAGACACTCAGATTATATTTTGCTACTTTGTGTTATTGGAATTGTTTTACATTTGATTAACTCATAAACTCACTTCTAACTATTTAGAAGTAAAATAATTTAGCAGAAACCGATAAAAATAATGAAATACGTAGCCCATCATTTCTATTGTTTTCCAATTATTTGTATTGTTTTATATCCACCAATAACTTACGGATTACTACTTTATTTGCCATTTGTATTTTTCTACGACAGAAAGGATACATATATAATTTTTAGTTTTACATACAAAAGGTTTGAAGATGGAAATTCACTACACTTACCGACGTTTTTTAACAGGGTTACATCGTTTACTTTAAATTCGTGCTTTCCCTCTAAACAATGTTTAAAACGCCCTAATTAGGCGTTTAATTAATTTGCCTTTATCAGGAGAAAATTATAACGAGAGCTGAAATACACATGTAGTATAGCAAGGTTCAATAGATACAGTGAAATGTTTATAGATGAAATCTACACACAAAAATAATAAAAAAGGCAATAAGAAACCTGAGAAGGACGTTAATAAGAAATAAGAGAGAAAACAATGTGTAAAAATAACACACCATCTACCACTATATAATGCCATAAGAAAATGTCTGGGAAAAAATAGTAAGATGGACATGACAATTACGACTGCAAATAATCTAAGGAAGTTTTTAGGGAACCATAAAGTCATACCTGATGAAGAAAAGTCTAGAATCTCTTGTCTAAAAGTGTAGCAAGTGTCCTCTTATATACGAGTATATAGGCCGAACAAAAAATATATAATAAAACTAGGACTAAAAAACATTTTCCCACCGTTAAATATAACATACTAGAATAATATGTGATAGAAAATATTGTTTAGAGGAAAAACACGAATTTAGAGTAGACGATGTTACCCTGTTAAAAACGTTGTAAAAAGTGTAGTGAATTGAATGCGTGGGAAACTCAGGATATTAACAGGAATAAAACTAATATTGCAAATAATGAATCATGCCCTATACAAAATTCTATATTAATGTAATTAGTGTGAACGAAGAAAAACTGACTGTAACTTTTTGGTTAAAATCCTGAAATATTAGTTTTTTTTTGCTATATGAATCCTAATTATGTGTATGGTTAGGAATTTTATTTTAATTATTGAGTTAGATATACAATGTCTATTTGATGTATAATGTTTGAAGTAATGTTAATCCCTTATATTTCGACAACAGCCACACAGGTTGCCACGCCCACTGTATAAATAAAGAAGTGTAACCTTACTTTCACCTCAGTGGTATATCAGAGTTTGTAGTAGCAACGCTCACTGATGATGATGACTTCGTCATTGAAAAGCATATGAGCCAATAAATGATTAATTTACTTGTCTCACAAGCTAAGCTTAAAGAGTATGTTAATGGTGTGTTTGTAAATTTTATAATTAGCAGATAAAGTATTTGTATAGACCTATTATTGTGTTTTAATAGCTTCATTTTGGTTATCTCTGGAAAATTATAAGCATTTACAGCACAGTTTCTGGTAAGTTAGTGGTTTGCAAGCGTGTAGATTTATAAAATCATTTAAATGGTTTGTTTATCAATCTTTCAGTTTTGTTTGGTCTGAAGTAAATAATATTCTCTCCAAAACTGACATTCTTTATTTTAAATTCCACCTTTTTAAAATTTATCCTGTCAAGCACAGATATAAGTTGTCGAATCACTTGTTTGACTTTTGTTGTTAAAGGAAAATTATTATACATACATTTTTTGACGACCTTAATAATTCTCTAATGATTTTTAATAAATTTCATAATCATGTATATATAAATTGAGACTATATAACATTAATTTTTTTCATCTAGTTATTTTTATTTTTTGTTGTTATTGAGCTATTTATTTATGTTAATATTTATTTTACTTATTGTATTTTCAGGTAACTTTTTTGTAGTATATTTGATAAACAGAATGTTTGTATATAAAAATAACAAGAAAATATCACTTAATATTAAATATCTACAAATACAGGGATTAAGTATATTCCCTGACGTCAGTCTGGAAATGCAACACCGATAGATTTTATTGGGGAAATGTTGAACAAAAGGATATTGCTTAGCTCAGGTGTGTGTCCGTTAACGTCAGTAGGTGGTCTTCCTTCTTCTATACAAAAAGCGGAGTTGCTAACATTCGTCATCTTGGTTCTTGGTAAATGTTATACTCCACATATCCCGCCTCTATCTCTTTCTTGCTCTTTTCATCAAATCTCTTGCAACAAAGGTGTTCGGCAATTGCGTAAGCTATAATGACAAGCATATAAGGGATCTGGAAAACTCTGTTGGAGCTACGTCTTTCCACGTCCCAAAGTCCTTGTAGAACAAAAAAGCGTCAAGCATTTCCTTTCCTTCTGACCCTAACTTCGTCACCTAAGTTATGTTTTAGTTTAAGACCTATGCCATAGTTTTTAAGGTTAGTTTCTCTCATATTTACTTTTAAATATAGGTCTATCCTCATGTATTATTCAGTATAAACTTAGTATAAATGTAAATTCCAGTTATATGTAATTGGAGCATCTTGTTATTATTTTTTTATTTATTTTTTTTCAATTTATTTATTACAAACTGCAACTAAGATAAATCCAATTTAGCAGCTTGCTTTCTGATGGAGATTACAATGTTCGTCTTGTTCTAATGAACGAGACTAACTTAATGTTGCTCTGGAATCAAGTCCAAAGGTTTAGTGCGCTTAAGTCTACGCACTGGTATCCTGTGAGCTAGTTACAGGGTTCGTATGTTCCTGGAGCCGCCCGAAGTGATTTACTGCTGCAGTAGCGGCCTCCTCTCTCACGCTCTTCATCTTGAGGTCCCTAAGTATATAATAGTTACGGACGTACCATGGAGCTCTCACTATAGCTCTCAACACTTTATTTTGGAAGCGTTCTATTACTTGTAAATTGCTGCTCTTGGTGCATCCCCAAGAGCACACATTTTCTGGTAAGTTAGTGGTTTGTAAGCGTGTAGATTTATAAAATCATTTATATGGTTTGTTTAACAATCTTTCAGTTTTGTTTGGTCTGTCGTAAATAATATTGCCTCCAAAACTGACTCTTCCTAGATCCAGCCCCGTAACAAAATCCTGATTGAGTGATTGACTGACATTCTTTACTTGACTTTCAAATGCGTTTGGGTATCCCGCGTCAATAAATTTTCTGGTGATTTGTGCATTACAACATTTATTATGGATATTAAATGTACATCTTATTTGTATGTGTGTGTTGTGACGGCCCTACCCACCGTCACAAAGATAAAACTTTTGAATAAGTATAGCCGACCAAAGTCAGCCCTGTGCTAGCGCTTGCCAAAACATGCGAGAAAACCAGTCACTGGACTTTACATTAAAAAAAACAAACTGGCAGTGATTTAACCCTTTGGGTACTATTTCCCGGGGATTGAATTCTTTTTAGGCATCTTAGCTTGATGTCTAGGGTGTCGGAGTTTGTAAGAAAATTGTTTATTAAATAAATTTCAACTCAATTAGCAGGTTAGTCAAGACATTGTTTATTATTTTATTTAAATTATCGTTTTTAGCACAGATTTGTCACTTTTATAAAATTTACCTTCTTACAAAACTACTTCATATGTTTCACAAAATTTCTAAAGCACAATGAAACTTTTATAATGTACTTTCTTTAATTTTTTTAATGAATTTGCCCTATTTTAATTATTTGAATATTTTTATATCTTTTAACCATTTGGTTCCAAATATAACCCTTTGAAATATTTATTCAATTCTAGCATACATATATATATGAAAACCTATGCTTTACTGTTAAATTTAATTTATAGAAAAATAAACTAAATTCTCTAAAAGAGAAACATACTATAGGTTATAATTCTAGAAGAAAAATCACCTACGCAATTATATCACATTTTACCAGAATGGTTCACCACTCAAAAAAAAAAAAAAAATTATACCCCATGTTTTCACATATTATTTTTCATAATTTATACAAAATCTATCCATTTTTAAGATTTCCTGTCCTTCAAAACAAACCCACATATTCAAGAAACAATTTAGTCTATACTTACTTCCAAATTTAACTCTAACTATTTAAAATATTTCTCCTTTATTTCTATATAACAAAACAATTTAAGAAAGAAAAAAACCCAAATATTACCTTATAACATTTTATAAGGACAACTTACGTATTAAACATTTAAAATCTTTTAATAAGCTTCAGCCATTTTGATGAACATATCTTATTTAGAATATAACTCAAATTTACAACTAATGTCATAAGAACTCTGATAATTGTAAACTCAGAATATATATATATATATATATATATATATATATATATATATATATTTATATACATATATAAATATCTATGTATATATATATATATATATATATATATATATATATATATATATATATATATATATAAAGAAATCATATTTTTTTAAGTTTATCAATTAATATTTAAAATATGATTTTTCCTAGTGTTTGTTTTCGAACAATATTTACTTACTTTCTGTAGATCTGAGAATTATTTCAACATAAACTATTTGTCTTCTGACATTTGTTTTTCATACTAATTTTTATTTGATAATTCCTAACCAGTTTCACTTGCTACCCGTTATTTTGGGTTAATTTTTTAAATCTTATCTTATCTAAAACTAATGTTTTAATTATTCTATTTTAGTATGCAAACAAACGTAACAGTTCCTTAATCATGATTTCCGTAACATATAAAACCCTTAGGCAAATTTATACTAATTTTCACCCCTTTATTTGTTTACAAAGAAAATAATTGTTTATCTGTATGTTAATTTTATTTCAGTATACTTTGTGGAACACCCTTTTAATACCTTTTTTTACCTCTAATATAAATAAAGTCGTTACTTTTATAACATACTTCATGCATTATGCGTTTTAAATTTAAAACAATATCTTGAATTTTCATTTTCCCCAAAAATAAATGAATTTACGAAATTTTAGATTTATACAAGACAAAAGCACTTACCTTTTAACTCGTGCCGTCTCCTGGGTCCTTGTTAGATTCCCCAGTTTGGATGGGCAGACTTTGTGGAGTGGAGATCTTCTCCATGGTCTGCTTTGTTCACGTTCCTTTCTTTCTCACGCGACGCCATGAGTTAAATGTTTTAAAAGTTTACAATTTCTATCCCTGTTTTTCTTATTGAGTTACACATTTAACAGCTTTAAAATTTATTTTAGCTAATTTTATTATCACTATGTTCTAAAAGCAATTTACAGTTTATCTACTTTTAAACCTCCGTTTTTTTGATTTATTTGAAATGCACCACATTTTGATTGAATTTTGCTAATTTTAGGAACCGAAATCCCTGAAAAAGGCTTGGGAATCTCATAGTTACATTTAGCAACCACATATTAACAGCACATAGCTTATGATGTTCTAATTTAACACTTTTAACTCATAAAAAGTGGAGCAAGCCGAACGTCGTCTAACGTTGTCCGCATCTCCAGACTTACGGACTATATTCCCTTTCTGCTTTCAACCCCTCTACAAATCTTCGGATCTCATCATGTGATGTCCCTGATCCACTCAGCAAAATCCTTAGAGAGTGACGTAAAATCATCCGATCTACCCCTTAAAATGGTATGATCCCTATGTCACTAAATCCGGTGTTTGTAAAATATCTGCGGTTTAGTATAAAAATTTAAATCTGTCCGTAACTTTTTAAATCTTGACTTTTGGCGATTTCCATATCCTTGATGTTCTTCTTAATTTTTCTTTCTGTATTTTCAAATGTCGATGATCTTTCTACATTAATTTTGAGTTTTCTTTCCTTTTTCTGGTTCCTGCATCTGTCTCCTACAAATCAAAAATAATAAAAAACTCCTCCCTTTAAGAAATGCTTTACTTCATAATGTTCCATTGAAAATAGTTGCTTATGGCACTGTATTTATATTTAGATTTGTTTATTTTCAAAAATTAGAGTTTTCAATTTTTAAATTTCAAATTTCCATTGTATCGTTTGAATTCTCAATTTAAGCCCGTTACAGTGTGTGTGTGTGTGCGCGCGCGCGCTCGCTCGCTGAGTGTGTATTATTGAATGGATTTAAAAGCTAAACTATTGAAAGCTATAAAATTTTTGAAATTCGTCACGAGTGTAAATTATGTAAGCGTAATTCTATTACTATGTTAAATACACCCCCCCCCCACACACACACACATAAACACACACACAAATGCATATATATATATATATATATATTTATTTATATATGTATATATATATATATATATATATATATATATATATATATATATATATATATATATATATAAAGAACTAAGTCAAAGTACAAATACAAGAATTATAATTGAATTTAAAATTAATTATTTGAATTATAAATTCAATTATTATTCTTGTATTTGTATTTTGACTTAGTTCTTTATTAATACACAAGAATACATATTGCGATATATATATATATATATATATATATATATATATATATATATATTCATATATATATATTATTGTAACTGTCTGTAAGTTATTGGCATAATAAACCAAGTCAGCAAACGTTTGTACAGGAAGGTATTTGTTAAGTTGCTAAAATATTTATGATAAAGTAACTTCTTACGGGCCCTACCTCACCCTGCTTTATCCTCAACGTCCTCCGGCTAACGCCTGTACAACTCTCCCATTGATGGAGGTCCTGGTTCGGACCTGTATCTCAAGGAACCAACCCCTGAATTCGTTACATAAACTAATTAGGCTCCTATAAGCCTTTTAAGCTCCTTTCGTTATAGTGGAATTTTTTAGAGACACTTGTGACTTAAAGACACATAGGATTGGATACCTATTGAATTAAGTTTGTTGAAAACAAAGCTAATGGGAAAATATAATTTTTTTTAACATTAGAATTTATTATTTTTTAGTTTATGGTATTTTACAGGTTTTATCTCCTAAGGTTTTTCTAACCTGAAATTACAAGTAACCTGCCTATTTTAGTTTTAGATTTAATGTGCAGAATATGTCTCCTTATTAAATTAATAATATATATATATATATATATATATATATATATATATGTGTGTGTGTGTGTGTGTGTGTGTGTGTGTGTGTGTGTGTGTGTGTGTGTGTTGTAACGGTCTGGAAGGCCGTCCAAATTGGGAAATTAATAATTTCCTATTTTTGAAATAACAATTTTAATATTTAAATAATAAGGTTTGATTTTTTTTTGTAAAATTAAACATAGTAAAGAGTGAAGAAGTCAGTAAAATCTTAAATACCTAATATTAAGAGAAATTAAAAATTATAATAGCATGAAACTGTAATAACTAACTAGATTTGACAAAGAGAGTGAAGTGAAAAATTTTGAAGTGCCAAAAAATGTTAACTTGAGAACTGGGCCACGTAGAACTATCATCGACATTTTGAAATGACCAGAAAAATCCAAAACGAACAATAGTGAAAACTAAATTTAAAAAACTTAAATAAAAAAAAGTTACAGCCATTTTAAAATAATAGACATTCATCAGTGTTCTAAAACAGATAACAAAATTATGCAGGTTGAATTGAATACGTTGTCCAACCCGCCTGTACAAGAAAAGAAGCACAGGTATATCGATGATCATAGAGCAGGGGGGAAGGGTTACATAGCCGCAATTAATACAGGAACTTAGGGACCTGTAAGGCAGTCTGTAAAAATATTTAATACGAGGTGCTAACGGCCGTAATGTCGGATTGCGCCTAGGACCACCACCATCTGCCGGATGGAACAAAACCACCACGTTTCCGCCGTCTACTTCCATCCATGGACGACGGCTTTAGACTCAGCCTACAAGACGCGGAAATGGAGAAAGATTTCCGTCGACTGACCAGGGATGGCCACTTCCGATGTCCAGGAACCAGGGAATCCAGACGAGAGGACTCTAGGACCGGCAGTGAAATCCTTGGCAAGTCATTTTCTCTATTATATACAAATTAACGTCAAATGTTGTCAGTTAAATTTATTAAATTCAAATTACCAATTAAACTTAAACAATGACTCCACTCAATGTTGAAAAATAAATAAATCCTTAAAGTAGTAAAATTATTTAGTATAACAAAAATATTTAAATAATGAATAATAAATATTAAATTTACAAATTGGTTTTGGCCATAAGCCAATCATTTTCAAGAAGACCAGATTTATTGAATCATATGTATAAAAATGTATACACATTTTTATTATGGGAAATTTGGAAGTAATTTTTTTTTAATGTGTAAATGTAATTAATTAATTATCAATGAAATGTAGGATTTAAATATGTGAAAAATAATGAGCTTGTAATTAATTATTTGTGAAGATAAAGAGAGAGTTAAATGTATTGTTTTTGAAAAATTATTTTAGTTTAAAATCAGTAATTAAATGCATTATAAAAACTTACAGTATTTGAACTTATCCTGTGTTGAACAACTAATAAAAACGTTTAGTTTTTTCCAACTGATAAATAATGATTATAAAATCAAAGTACAGTTTTAATTAAATTTCATTAATTATTAAATATATAAAATTCAGAACCTAATGTTTCTTCAAAAGAGTTCTCTCCTGAGAACAATTTTATTGAGCTATTCTAAAAATTAGTTGTTTTTTTGTATTGAAGCCCAGAGATGATGTCTACTGGCAGATCATGTTTAAAGAACACAGGAGCCTTTTAAAAAAGGTATCCTAAACATGATCATATTTTGCACGTACCCTTGCTGTGCCTGCAGATCTCATGAAGTGGTAAGATTCTTTGACAATTCTGTGTGTTCATATAAATGTTGTTTCATTCCAGCTGACTATTTTACTGACATGTGTGACTATATACAGACCCAACAAACTTGCCAACCATCTTAGGGGAGGTCATACAAGCGATATGGTATAAGTAAGCGGGTATGGGCTTGCATTTAGGCGTGGTCCATTTCGCGAGAACCCAATACAAATTTTACGGATCTTAACACGGTACACAAAACGGTGTGAGCAGCAGATATATAAATATATAATAAATATGTAATTGTGCCAGCGAAGCGGGGGGACGTTGCAGTGTGCGTGTATTTATATCTACCCTATTATTTTCTAATATTATTCAAAGCTGAAAGTTTATAATATATATATATATATATATATATATATATATATATATATATATATATATATATTAACATTTACTCAATTTCAATTATCAAAAATAATTTTGTACATATTTATGTTAAGCCAAGTTAAATTTCATATATCTCAAAATCTTGGTAATCTTCAAACAGTTTAAAGTTACCCTATCTAGTTACAATAGGCTATTCCTATCAATACAAACTTTATTCGATTCAATATTAAAGTCTGGTTATCATTTACCGATTTTTAGGTTACCCTAGTTCGTTTTACTAGGCTATATTGATAACAGCTTCATTTACTTTCACTCCTTTTCATACTTATCTACCATGTTAATAACGGATTTCCATCCGTTATTCGAGAATAAAGTCATATTTGATAATAATAATTAAACTTAATACCTTAATTCACATTTCAGGTAAACGGTTGAATGCAAAATCAATTTAGAATATTTATAAGTTAATTTAGGTAACCTAAGAGAGGTTTTCCCCTTAGGCTATTCAATTTTTATTTTATTTTGAAGTGAATTTTATATTTTTTGAAATAAAGATTTATTGAAATGAAAATTAAATTATTTGTATGACCTTGTACTGGAAAAGATGAAGTATCTTCCAAAAGTGGTTGGATCTTGGGCCTTGTCCCTTTCTGTCTTGAAATTATTTTGTTCTCTTCTTGCATCTCGTCTGTGAAACTTTCTAAGTCCAGCGCTTAGGCATTTTCTTGGTCGAGATAATGTTATGAGGATATTTGAGCATCTGACCAAATACCTTTACACTCCCCTGTTACATCGAAGCACTTTATACGATGGTGTTACAACATATTGGATCTTTAACTTCTCTTGCTGGTAAAACACTTCCTCGTTACAACGGCAGAGACGCTACTTTCCTCGTTTCCTCGACAAGGTACGCTTTCTTGTCCAAAAGACCAAACTTCTTACGCCACTACAATCATCTTAAATTTTAAACCAATGGGAACTCCGTTACTTTGTTAACCGTATTATTTAATTTTAATCTTGAACTCATTCTGCTTGTATTCGCTTAACGTATTTTTTCTCGATTTTTATTAATGTCTTTTCTTTAATGCGTGTTTTACTTTAATTTTTTAACTCACATTTTAATCATTTATTCGTCTATATTTCTTCTAATTTATTTAATTTACTGTTCCTTTTCATATAGGCTACCAAGTTACGACTGCAGCGCTGTTTCCTCAGTGTCAAGATCTTATAAACAATCTCTCTACACGTTTTTTGAACCGAGTCAAATATAGTATTATTCCTAACCTCAATACTATGATATACCATTTTAGATTAAAATTATTACATTTAAAGAATTATTATTTTCCTTAGCTAAGTTACTCTCCTTACACAACTTACTCTTATATTCACTATTCATTATTACTCGTATATTTGGTTAAAATTGTTGTAATAATATGTCTTTTGGCCTAGTTCTATAGACTAACTATACCCGTCCTATTGGAACCCCTTATTTAATCTAGCTCCTTATAAGTTATAGTTTTCTTTAATATACCTTACTGATCACAACTTTTTATGTCTATGTCTAACTTATCTGTCTACTCTATATCAGAGTGTTATTTACTAGTCTGTAGTCTATTTAGTCCAAATTTAATTAATATTAGGCAAATTGGCTTAGTTCCGCTAACTACACTTTTACTGTTTAAATCAAACGGGTCGATTAGGCTTTGGCCTATTTATAGTCATGTTTGTTTATAATATACACTCATGGTTTGTCTAATTTAGTGTTAAGTAAATCTGTTTTCATCTCTTTTCCCTATAGTTATTAATTTATTCTTAAATAATATAGGTATTATTTATTTAAAATAATTTTAATATTAGGCATTTTAGTCTAGTTAGGGCAACATATTCTGTGCTATTACCATATTTCTTGCGTTGGTTATTTTGGCCGTTGCAAACTGAATTCTAAGAAGCCTATATCGTAACGGAGTCACGCAGACCAGTCGTTTGCTAACCCCTAAACACGTTCTAAATACTATCTATTTACTATTTCTGTATAAACACTTTATGCTAGTTACCCCATAAACGTTTTGAGCTACAGGTGAGTGGTTTAATTTATGGTAGCTATTAAACCATTAAACTTTAGTAAAAGTAGGAAAGAATTTCTTAGAGAGCTTTTCAAAAACTGTAAATATGAGTTTCTAGAATAATAGTTGGACGTACATATATGCCGTATTAGCTTCACGGAATCAACTTATCCCTCCAATAAGGATGTTCTTCGCCGTGTTTCCAAATCATAATAAAAGTAGAAATAATTTATTACTAATTATGAGAAATCATTTAATCATTTAAATCTTAAATTTTAACGAGGAACTGGTAGCCTATGACATAAATTTGATGGGTCACATTATGCAAATGGAAATGTCAAACACCGACGGTAGGAACTAAAATTAAAATGTTCCTTGCAACGCAACGAGATATTTTTGTAAATAAAAAGTGTGTATATAATGGAATAAAGACAGAACATGCAATTTTATGTACAGTAAATATCTATCAATGTATACGAAAGACTTACTATATTTTTCTACTTTTTAATTATTTTTTAATCTTTTAAATAACGCCTAAAATATAAAAATAGTTCCGAAATAATTATCCATAAAATATCTCTTATTGTTTAAGTAGACGCATATTTTGTGAACAACGATTTGGAGAAATATGCAATTCTAAATAATTTTAAAACATTAAAATGTGATCTTATCTTTAAAAAATCCAACTCAATCAGGACAAATATAGTTTTTTATGATTTTTATTTAATAACCCTGAAAATCCTTATCAAATTTAATTTGTGCGAATTAAAAATGATTGAATTTAATTATAATAGACGGACGTGATGTAAATCGTAGATCCCGATCCAGTAATCAAATTGTTAAAAAAATTAAAAAGCTAAGAAAAACTCTTTTACGTTTGCTTTATTAAAAAAAATAACTTTGGATCACTATGTTATAACTTGGTCACTATATTAATGAGTGTGTAATATGAAGACCATGTAATATGAAGACCTTGTATTGAAGGGAAACAATACTCATTTTGTAATTTCCAAAGATAAGATGAATTTGTAAAAAATATTAATAAAAAAAATATGAAACATAGAATTATTTTTAATAAAATGTGAAAAAACATTTGTCATAGTCCCTTTCAAAATGTTCTAAAACAACAACACGTAAAAATCTGTCATAATGGTATTCACTTTAAAAAATAAAATACATTTTTAGTTAATTAGAGCTTAGCTGGTGAGAACTATTCTCAACTGTAAATATTAAATAGGATACACAAAATCTCATCAAAAATTAGTTTTTAATAATCCAACACACTAGTTCACAACAGGCTAGTTTCGGCGACAATGTCGCCTTCCTCACTGCTTGGCTACTACTCCAAGCAGAGTGTAGAATGTTGTTTTGTTGAATCATATTCTAAACTGAAAAAAAAAAAACATTCTGTATTAAAACATTTTAAAATTAGGAAAATTGGGAAATTCATAAATACAAAAAATTGTAAAGCGCAGACGTAATCTGTCTTTGATTTGCCATTTCCACCTATTGAAAGTTGGAGATAGCTTCAAACTCTGCTGAGGCTTAGTGTAGTGAACCTTTATTTCACTTGGACTGGGGAAAATAATGTTTATTAGAGGCCTCAACCTTGACATGGAAGGAAGATTCATAATAATATTCCCAGGCATAGTACCGGGAACAATTTACAATTGAGATTTAGCAGAAGGTTAGGGACGGAAAGTCTAATACGTAAAGTAATTTGGATAATATCTTAAGGAATGCCAGTCACTCATGATGCCTACTAGGAGTGTGTGTGTTTGTGTGCAGGAAAAAATGAGCCTTTTAATTCGTTATAGGCGTTAAATGTTACTTTTTCACTTATTTCTGAGACTCCAGTTATAATATCGCCCCTCAATGCAAGTTATATTTTGGATGTTTAACCTGGGTGTAAGCCTCTGGAAACTTCATTATCAATCTTTATTGAACAAGCCCAAACTCTTGCAAATAAATAGATCAGGAATAATCACCCATGTCAGTTCCTTTATGTAGATAGATAATGATCATTGATGCTTGTGATACAACACACTGGGTTTTATGTAATAAATGTAAGTATTATTGATAACCTACTTAAATTGTAGGCCATCCTGTAAGTTTATGAATGGTCCTGGGTGTCTTAGTTACTACTTTCAGATATTTACTCCGAACAAGGCGTAGTGTCTGGCTGGTTGTTTGTTTTTGGAATACTAATGAAACGATTAAATACCCCCTAATGTTTAGTTTCAGTGGAACATTTCAGAGTATATAGATATTACAGAATGTTTTCAATAATTGTCGTAGTGGAATATTTGGCTAAAACATTAGTAAAAATAATTCTGAGTTGTGATTGAGAATTGTCTTGAACCAAAAGGATCTGCCTGCAAAAGCGATGGAAACATTTACTACAAAATTATATGATATAATTATAACATTAAACATAAGTGATTACCGATTGTTAATATATTTTTATTAACTAACTGCAATAGAAATAGTTTCTTTAAATTATTTGAAGAACATATTTGCTGATGAAGAAGGATGGATAGAAGAAGTGATTTTCTTAAAGTCAAAACTAACTAGAAATTCTATTTGCAATAAATTTCTTAAAGTAGGGTTTATACAAAATTATTATATATACATAATATCTTCTATCAATGTCATTTAATTTAAAAGATACAATCTGTATTCCGAAATGAGAATTGGTAAAAGGAAAAACACAATATAGTAAGGAAAAAATATAATAGAAATTATGTAATTACAGAGTTAACATTATGAGATACGAAGTTATAAATGTAGCAATTTACGCACAAAAAACCATAAATAAAAATGAGTTTTTTTACAACACACTTGAGAAATTCTGATTGGATAGTGACATTTTTTTTAAAGGATGACATGCGATAACCAATTTATATAGAAGTATGAAATATTACACCACGTCATTATTGGAACTATAATACATTGATTATTAAAATTATATACTGTAGACAGTCAATGGCAGGTGTAATTTTCTCTGCCATTGTCCGGTACTTAGCATGTAAATAATTAAAGGCTCAGGCAAAACATCACGCGGTCAATATAATGTGTGCAACAAGAAACCTTGTTTTCACCTGTTAATACAGCAAACAGTTTCCCACCAGTAAATAACAGATCATTATTTGAATTGATGTTGATAGATTGAATAACAATTTAGTTCTGATTAATTTTCCGTTAGCATTTAAATAGAATTAGAGTCGTGCTATTGTTACAAAATGTCGGTTATGTTTGCATTTACAAACGTCAAAGGAATTCCGATAACGCCTAAACAATACCTATTTAATATCCCCAAAATTATAAAACTGAAGCATTGTTCTATTTATAAATATTACATGACTGATTAGGTTATTATATAAGTAGGAAGTTAGTAATTAATTTTAAATTATTCAATTTATTTATTTAATTTTATACTAATTGAACAAAATGCAGCTAGGTTAATTAATCTAAAAATGTCTTTTCGTCCAATAAATTACAGCTGTATAGTGTGTGAATGTAATCCTATTTAAAAACAAATTATTATCCCCTGAAATATTATATAGATTTTACAACAATGTTTCAAAATATTTCTACTGAGAGATGTATTTCACACCTAAAACTAGTTAAAAATGAAGGAATTATTACTTGTTAATAAATTTTACAATAGAGACATTTGCCATTGATTGTATGATATATAAGTAGTATAAATTTTAAAAATAGTCAATTTCTACTGAAATAAACAGAGAAAAATATATTTTAGTTGCCTTACATTTTATAATTATAATTAATATAAATAAATATTGAGTGGGAAAGTCAAAAGCGAATTTCCTAGCTATTGTCCATTTTCCTTCTATGTATGGTGTTAGATTATTATTTTTATTTCTTACTATTTATACGCTTTATTCTCATCGCTTGCATTGTGTTGCAGTTTCTATTCGCTGTCCTTTTGCATTTACTGTTTGTGAAGCATTTTTTGATACCGTTAATTTAGTTTGTTTATTTTAACTTTTAATTCATTTTTAATCATAAAGTATGATTTATGATATTTTGTGACAACAATGGCAACAATTTAAGATTGTACAATGCAGGTTTCGACGACAACCAGACTGGGAAAATGAAAAATTCATATACATCTTTGAAAAGTATATTTCCAGCTATGCGAAAAATGGCTCAGTTTCAATGCTGTAGATTTCTCAAGACGCAGATACTGTGTTCGAATCCTACCTGACCCTTAAACTATTATAATTTAATTGTTGAATAATTATTTGAAAAAACTCTATTAACAATAATTGTCATCCACTACAGGTTAGAAGAAACGTATTTGAACTTGATTGGGTGAATAAAACGTATTTTATTACGTAAAATGAAAATTTTTACAAACGATATATATATATATATTGAATTGAAAAATATCCTCGTCTATGTCTATGAAGTCTATATTACCTTCCGTTTTCAAGTGCACGAAACAGAAAAATATTGTTCCAAGAAATCTACTGAAATAAAAATTAATATTAAAAAATTTCATTGTGTAGGAGTGGGCTTGGTTAATAATAAAACTAATTATCTGCAATGGTTGCCCCACAAAGAAGGTAATAAAAATGTGCATGCTACAGCACTCTTGGTAGAGCAAAGACTTTTTATAAGATATTCTAAAAAGATATTTTTAAAAAAATATCGGTTTATAGGTTCACCTCTTGTTATTAGGACTTTAGAACAAAGATTCTGTGTAGTAGACAAGAACTTCGTAGCCTATTATGATTTTTTAAAATTATTTTAGTAATAGGTGTCCTTAACAATATAAAATCAATTGAGAAATAGTGTATTATGAAAGTGTTTGAGATTAAAAATAATGTCTCTCTCTTTCTCTCGGTCTCCTTCTCTATTTCTCTCACGTTATTTTTCTTCTACATATACTTTTAAAATTTGTTTGTTTATTATGTATCCTTGTTATTTTAACGCTAGCTATATTACAAGTCGTTTAAACGATGTAGGCCTATGTTATAAGTTACGTTAAAAGTAAACTTTAACTTAATAATTCAACTTCTAATTTGTAAACATTAAATGACCTAAATGTGGTTATAGTAAATAATTTTGAATGTGCTGCTAAATATTAAAATTAATTCTAATATTTTTTTTTTGTAAATTTATAATTAAATAATTATCTGTAATTAGAACATATAAACTTGAATCTAACGTAATAAACTGAAAGAAGACCATCACTGAGACATGTAACATGGGATTGCGACTAGGCGATAGGATCAGTGGTTCGATATCGTTGCTTGGCGCGCTCTGGTTTAACTCTGCTCTAGTTGCCATGGCAACTGGATATATTGCATTTAGTAGTGAGGGTACAGTTGTATGAGCAGCTTGTGCTGTTGAGTGTTTGGTTTGGAAAGTAACAGATATTCGTTTTGTTGACCGTAGATATTTGGCGAACAGCTTACAAATATTTGTTTTTAATTAACGGACTTGTATGCAGACGTAGTTTACAAGGTTGAATATTTTCGTTAATAACATTAAAACACAAACCGTGGTAATTACGGTGGCGAAGATTAACGCAGGGAAATTTTCGATATCTATGTCAGTGTTAAATGTTTAACCAAAGTATAGACTAATGCATTTAAGATTACTAAATAACTTTTTTTTTAATATTAAAAACGAATAGTTAAATTTTACTCGATGAAAATGACATTGGCGCATAAATTAGTGAATAATGGTGAACACAATAAACAACTGTTTTCCAAAGAGGTCGCTTGAATTAGAAGTTTTAAATGTGATGAACCATGATAGTTGCTTACAAAGAGAAGTCGGTTGTGTTGTGGTTTTGTGTTTATTTCTCGTCTTTCAGTTATACAATGTCTACAGGTAAGCAGTTATTTCAGTTGTAAATAACATTTAGTTAGTTATTTAAGTTTTAAAATAACTATTCATATACTTACGTGTACTTTAGATTTATATTGAGATAATTTAAAGAATATCAGAAAAGCAGAATATAAGTAAATTTGGTTTGTATTGCCTAACATTTTAAAACTTTTTTTATAACCTTATATACTCTAATCAATATATTTTACTGTATACAAATTTTCAATAAAAGTATCAGCAGTCTATAATATAAAACGAAATTTTGAATCAGGTCAAAACGTTAATTACGACGATTAGGCTAAAATATCTATAACAGTCGTTTAGGAGTTCTTTGTAAATAGCTCATGTTGACGTTTCCAATTGTAAAGTTAACATTACGAATAAGACTAAAACAATGTTCAATTTATAGAAATGTACATTGTTTTACATATGATTGAGGAATAATATGCCTAATGTGAAATAATTTTTTCTCTGCGAAGCTTGAAGAAGTTTTCTTTTAACATTTAGAAAGATTTTATTTAGTTCCTGACTTAATATGTTGTTGACATAAAACGCGATATAATGAATGTATAGTTAATCTACTGTGAAGTGTGTTGTATTTCAGAAGATGGTTTGTACCTATAACGTTATAATGAAACAAACAAATAAACTGATATTTTTTTACCACGGCATAACCCCTGAACT
>JBAIZL010000002.1:312195144-312232644 GCA_036971475.1 Prosapia bicincta
TTATAACAATAGTACATACGTTATCCTATTAACCATAGTTAGCATGTATTTGCATAACTCGATATATGTTAAATGTCAATCTAACCAATAATTTGGTTTATTATACAATGTTAACTCTTGAAATGCAAATGGCTAGCTACCGTTTAATTCCATTGCGTTTTTATGATACGTGCCTATATCTTCACTATAATATTATATAATTTATTTGAGTAAATATAGAAACTGTAAAATACTTTATACTAAGGTTACACATAACATTGAGCAAATAATAGATTATTAATTACAAAATAATTATAGAAATGGGTTATAAGTAGCTTTTGAACGTCAGTAAGTTGAATGCCTGTTAGCAGACTGTTATTATCTAGTGAACATGTAGTTTAAGCGTAAGTCATGACTTCCTTTTCAAATTTAAATAAACGATTGAACGAATAGAACGTACGTGCAACCCGAACTCGGATCCTTTGTTCAAACACTGTTTGCGATATTTGCATTGCTCACAGGTAAAAATTACCGGCTATAAATTATTCAGTGTAAAAGAATTAAAACCAGAAAAAATAGATAACGTTTATCATAAAAGTAATCTTTTAATGGAGACACATATATAGTTTCCTTTTTAACGTTAAATAGTTTTAAAAGTAGAATTTCCAATTCGTTTTGACTTGGTTCTACTTACAACCAGAATCTTTTCTTGGCCTTACATCCTCATGCAGATTGCTCATATTATTTTAATAACTAGCTATTTTAATTAATTTCCTATTTTGGAATAATATTAAAAACCTTTATGAATCTAATTAACTTCTAAATCATTTATTTTAATTTGTGGTTCAAATTGTATTACACTTAGGTTTCCTCAATAAACCAATATATTGGTAAGGTATAAGATATTTCCTTGTAAAATAAGTTATATAATTGAGGTCGCCTATTTAAATAATCTAGATCTATAGGTGACATTTATAGAGATGATGAGCTGATATGGTTAATAAAATTTGTTAAATTCAGATTCCATCACGAAGATCTTTAAAATATAAAAAAAGATATTTATTTTGTTAGGCATAATTTAATTCAACAAAACGATATCTAATTTTATATTTTCTGTAATGTTAGATTTAAATTTAAAATATTCAGAAAAACAAAAGTGAATATTTGTACGTTTTTGCTGGTTTATTAGCATTAAGAAATTACTCAAATTGATTTTTAAATTAAACAATATTGGTCACGTACTTTAACCTGGGTTAATCTTATTTTGGAAAGACTAAACGTAATTTATTAAATCTGAAATGGCAATTAATTGTTCTGGTTTTATCATGGAGGTTGCAGAGGCAGAAACACGTCCGTTGCATTTTAATGAATTCCGGCCTGATTTATAAAGGCGCTACGAATAGACAATGAGCTCGGTTTCCTTTTTTCCAATGTACTCGCTAGATCCAATTATTTCCTGAAAATTGTGTTTTCTATTCTTCAATTCTTCCACAACAAATGCATAGAAACACACAGTTTTTAAATAGAAAATGTGTGAAATGCATAAGGTAAATTATATTACCAAGAAAAGTATTGGTATGCATTTCTTTTTAATAATTTCTCAGATATTACAAAATTATTAAATGGAAATTCATAAAAATATTTTTCTTGGTAATTACCGTATGCATTACACACATTTTATGTTTAAGGACTTTATGTTTGTCTGCTATTGTACATGCATTTATGCATTTGTATTTGCTTTTGTTGTACGCTTGTATGTATGTATATATATATATATATATATATATATATATATATATATATATATATATATATATACATATAATACACAATATCAAGAGCACAGTGGTACAATATATTACAATAAAAATATTGAAAAGAACCCCAATACCACAAAAATAATCAAAAATAACAAATAAAACAAGTTACTTAAGATTAAACCCTTATGTACATTTCGATGACTAGAAACTAGAATGATAGTTTGTAACTTCTTGTGTGCTAGATTGTGTTTTGTAACAAGACCCTCTGATGATGATGTCATGGTCATCGAAATGTACATAAGGGTTTAATCTTGAGTAACTTGTTTTATTTGTTATTTTTGATTATTTTTGTGGTATTGGGGTTCTTTTCAATATTTTTGTTGTAATATACATATAATGTTTTCAACGTTCTTCCCATATGATGGTAATCGTATTATTTAAAAAAAATGTATTGAGAATAAATACATAATAATAAGTAGTATACTTTATAGCATATGTAGTATATATAGCAAAGTAGTATATTCTATACTTTATTATGAAATATTGGAAAATATTTAAAATTATTGTCAATATGAGAGTCCTTATTTATTAAAATGAGACAAATGTGTAACGTTTATTTAAAAACAGAATATTACGTTTCTATTATTACATACAGAAATCTTATCTCTAACCAAACAAAATGGTGATACATAATAATTATAATTGAGATCAGAGATGTGAATTGTGTTATAGTTAAAAAAACATTGACAACCTTAGCAATAAATATAAAATATAATTACCTACCAAAAATTAAGAGGGAAATAATAACGGATTTAATTACAATTAATGTTTTATAAAATTCCAAAATCGCCTGTAATAATTTTAAATCCAGTAAATTCTAAAACGTAGAAAGAGATCGAAATAAGTAAAACCTAACCTACTTCGTCATATTTTCGCTTATAATCAAATACGAAATTATCATTTAGGCCCTTGTCAAGTATACATCAATAGAATAAACTATTTTAAGGACTTGAAGAACGGTTTCATTAACATTTTTCTATATTATGTAGCGTAAAATCCCCATAATCATTACTTGCTTAGTAAGTACTGCTTTAAATATTTTGTTCTCTTTAAATTTTAAATAAATTACATCTTACTTAATATTTGTGGATCTATGCGTAATACACCTATAACCGCAGAATATATATTACATACTTGAAAGCATTAACACTTAATCTTTTCCTGTCAAATATTTGAGCTCCATCATTTTAACAAACATACATTGATGTTTCTCTTTCCAATTTCAGCCTGCAATAAACGTAGAGTGGTTTTGAAATGTCTATAAATACATTGGAAACTTAATGTTTTGTTTACACCTAAAATTTATCTTGAGGTTTACGTTGATTTACTGCCGATGCTTTATGCTCTTCCAAAATAAAACAAAGGATCGTGACATCATATGGTTTTTCAATTATAAAAATATAAAATTCCTTAAATATTTTCTCTAGAAAACAATCATTAATTTCCTACGATGAAAATACACATATTTGTTTACGTATAATGATATTGAACAAGGAAGTTGCAATTTATCGACGACATTTCATTTTGTGTACTCACCCTCTATACCCACGTAAGCTACAATATACAAACATTAAGAAATTGTTGAGATATAAAATCATTAGTTCTGAAATTATAAATTTGTTATTGAAAAAAATAACAAACAATTTTAAAAAACCATTAGGTTTGATATGAAAGACACTGTACGAAATAAGGTAAGTAGATAAACCTAAGATATCCTACACAAACACAGGCGAACACTATCACACACACACACACACACACACACACACACACACACACACACACACACACACACACACACACACAAATGCACACACACACACATACAAACATATCACCATTTAAATACATATATATATATATATATATATATATATATATATATATATAAATTGATAGATATTACTAAAAAACTCAAGTTTTAAAACTAAAATTCCTGAAATGCACTCAATTTTAAGATTACAAGTTAATTAAAAACCAGATAAAGCACAAAGATCATTATTTTCTGTATTTCTAATGATTATTAGTATTTCATTATTTCTAAACCATTATATAAATCATATTTCTAAAGTTTTAAATTTAGTCTAATAATTTTTGGTTCAAGACTACAAAATTAGAAAGTAGATGATTGAGAATTACAAATTATATCAGCGTTGCCTTTTAGACTCGGTTGCGTTACCCGTTACACTCTCTGTAATTTTCCAATTCTCTAAGAGATCTCTATTGTTTGAAATTACGTATTTAATTAGTTTTTTAAATAATCAAATTTTAGTCAGGTTTAGAGGGTTATGCTTTAAGAAATAGATGTGTTGAAGTGACAAATTAAAAATAAAATAAAATTACTACGTGCATATTATGCAATTTAATTTGGAGAGGGTGATGCACAATTTTAATGTGACGAGATAAAATATAAGGATAGATACGTTAAAGACTATGTTAACAAAATACATGCAACTGAATTTATAATGGTAATAATCTATAGACTGAAATCATTAATGATGCGGTGGGCTGGTCTGAACTGAGATGAATTAGGAGTTTTAGATCAAGTTAGTGGAAAAAATAGTTCATTTAGGAGATACCATACAAGACATTGCTAACTAATTAGTTCTCGACGGCAATAGATTACGTACAACTTCACTACGCGCAACTACAGAATCTGTTAACATTATAGTAATCTAAGCTAAAATTGTGAGATTTTCTCATAGTCTTATCTGCATTATTTAATTCTTTATTAAATAGTGATTTCTATTAAAATAATATTGATGGTATTTTAAAAATAGTAATAAAAAAGTTTAAGTTAGAAACATTATATTTGCAAAGTTTCAGTAAATTTAGACACTTTTTTCCGATCGTTTAACTTACGTTGCCATAGAAACGAACTAGGTATTTGCAAAAAGAAAATTTGACAATTATTGCACGTTATAACTTCCAGTATTTTTGCATGTATATTTTACGTAAACTGTTATATATATATATATATATATATATATATATATATATATATATATATATATATATATATATAGAGAGAGAGAGAGAGAGAGAGAGAGAGAGAGAGAGACAGAGAGACAGAGAGAGACAGAGAGAGAGAGAATCTACGCATACATATATACAAACATACATTCACACACACACACACATACTCCCTCCCTCTCTCTCTTTCTCTATACCTCACCCCTTTTTCTCTCTCTCTCTCTTTTTCTCCCTCTCTTCCTGTGTGTCTGTATCTAAGTTATATACGATTCATCATTCCCCAAGATACAAACCTTTATCCGTTTTCTCAAAATATCAAAAGAGTATAACGATAAAAGCAAATTTGGGAATTGTCTAACTTAGCATCATTAGGTTAAGCCGATGTCTCCATGAAACCAACGCCGAAACCAGTTACAATAGGATCGGATGATTAGGGTCAGGATCAGAGGGAGAGTAGATTTTGTGCTTCGGAATGTAGTACAGTAGTAATACGAAGTTGTAGTCAACGGCAAGCCCCAGGAAGGAAACTAGTAACCTAACCAGAGCCGGCGGTTTCGATCGCATTGCTTAAAGTTGTCACGTCCATTGTAACCATATCAATAGTCAGGTTTTACTTACTATTAAAAACCACATCTCAATAGTTTAGTTGAAATACGTTCTGAATAGATTTATACCCACTTTCGATTGCCGTTTTCTTATTGCCGTCCCAGTTTCCCCAAAACATTATCCACCAAGATATCCACCAGAGGTAATACACAAGCGTTTGGCAAGAGAAAGTTTAGGGTTTTCTATTGAGAAGGAATCAACACCCATATCCTTCATACATGACCTAATCTCTTTCTGTAATTTCTATTTTTAAATTAATAATTCCCATTTCTATTTCAGTATCAACATACACATCTCATCAGTAACGCGAATTTGATTATATCTTGAAATTAACAGCCTTATTTCTACATTGTTTTGCCACAAATTACCGCTTTTAAGTTCATTATCCAAATAATCATTCGTAGTTCCTACCTGTTCTCCAAAATAAACATATTTCCTCGCATCAGCACTAGATACATGGTCAATTAGTACTACATAAACTGTATCCTCCCCTACAACCAAAATAATAGGTGTTAATTTGCTCTTAAGTAAAGTAATAATTTCCCTCTTGATGAAGATTTAATAGTTTAACCAGTTGGCAACTGTCCAAGCCATCGGGCTAGGCTTAATTGAGAACATATATTCTGAAAAGTTATGAAAGACGATTTCTTCTGCATTTTACATTAGAAATACCTCAGTTTCTTTCACTCTCTTAGGTTTAATCTTAGGGAGGAACCAAGTACGAAAAGTAAAATAGTCTTTTCTGTGTCTTGGGCAACGATAATATAAAATAATATTATATACATATATATAGTCTATATACATACTGGTACTTATTCCTTCATGTATGAGAAGTGCGAATCTATTTGAAATTCGCATATATATATATATATATATATATATATATATATATATATATATATATATATATACATACATACATATACATATATATATATATATATATATATATATATATATATATATATTAAATATGGTGATATGTTTTCTTGTAATATAGTTAATAAATTAAAAACATATCAAAAACAGGAATACTTTTAATGAATATATTTATTCAAAGCTTTTCGCCGATAACGTAGTAACAGCATCTTCAGGAAAATAATTATCTAATACAATGTTCTTATTAGATTTTATTAGATATTTATTTTCCTGAAGATGCTGGTACTATTTTATCGGCGAAAAGCTTTTAATAAATATATTCATTAAAAGTATTCTTGTTTTTGAAATGTTTTTAATTTATTAACTATATTACAAGAAAACATACCACCATACACCATATTTAATATATATATATATATATATATATATATATATATATATATATATATATATATATACTATTACTACTAGCACTAATAAAATATTTATTATTTACACAAAATCACAATTTAATTTTAATAGAGAAAGAACATGGAATGATTACGAAAAGAGAAACGAAAATTCTCTGTAATAATTTTTTGAAATTTAATCGATTAGAAAACTTTATCTAATACATATTCTCTGAATATACCACAAAACATATTAGATGTAAAATAATTAGTGTTATTTTCTCATGCGTGCTATAATAACAAATTAATTTTTAATATAAACTTTATTTCTTATTCTCATAATAGAAATAACATAAAAATTATGATTTCAAAAATAAAGTTTATCGTTCAAATTATTGATTATGTTACAATTTATCATTATCATTCATCAGTTCCATTAAGTTATCTTTTCAATATTATAAATATAAGTGATTATAAATAGTGGTTCTATTTAACCTTAGAGCTTATATATATATATATTATAAAGGGGGAGTGAGAGAGAGAGAGGGAGAAAAGAAGCCCTGCCCATTGACGCTAATCCACACACACCTGACCCGAACAATTACTCACATTTATTTCTTTTTGTTCACGTTCACCTTTCTGGCGATAAAATCTATCGATGACACTTTTTCACACTGCGGGTAAATTCATCGCGTTTGTTAAGACTCTCTTGCTTCTCATCAAAAGCTTCACGTTTAATTAATTATAGTCCTGTAGTTTTGTAACATCCGACAAGTTTTGCTGTCTCCATTTTGCGTGTTACTTTCCCGTTACAACCTAATTGTATGAATTCTTAGACTTCTCCAGATGTCACACTTTCTCTTACACTTGTTAACAGAATTAGTTTAACTTTATAAAATATCAACACTCTTCTTTTGTCAACTAGTGCCCAAAGACTAAATACCAAGCTGACATTTACAGTAGCTATGCATTCTTTGTCGGTTTTATAATATTTTCTTGTCGACTTTTCTTTACAAGATTTAATTATTTTTTTCCGAACTGAAATTGTTATTACTTTTATATTATGCGTCGTATTTTTATGTTAATATAAGATTTATTTTAAAAATATTTACATATATAGTCAGTGTATTTAAAGTCAAGATGTAATAGTGGTATTATAACATAAATAGTTTCTGATAATGCCACTCACGTCAGCTTCCGAAAAGCTTTAAGAAAATGCTAAATAATTATTCTCATTAATATTTATGTAAACAAAAAGTAAGTAATATCACCCTGGAAAACATCAACATAGATTATAATTACATTTATTAAATTTTAGCAAATTGGCCCAAAGTTTATGTTGCAGTGTGCAATTATCACGAATCCTTATTCCTATTGACATTTCACAGTCAATAAATCCAGACCTTGTGTAAGTGTACAACCATAAGTCAGTTTCTTGTTGATTCAGGATTGTTGACTTTGGCTAACAATACGTATTCAGTATTTACTTAAATATGTATTTGTCTTCTAATAATTCAACTTACTGCATTTAAGTTATTAGATACACATAACGCGTTTACTCTCTGTTATACTGACAATAAACCAACTAAATACTTCCAAATATTGTTCTTTGATAATAACTTGATCACTTAGATTTTATAAGTGTGCAATAATGTTGTTAAAATGAATACCTATAAATATAGGTTTTTATAACAATCTCTTACTTAATAACGTTGTGGACTATTTAAGTGGCCTTGGTGCGTAAATGTGTGACTATTTCGAGGTAGACTTTAGTTACATAAATGTCTTAAACGAAACGTATATTTTTTACTCATTTCTATTTTATATAAATAATTAGCTAGCCCTGTGAACTTCGTATCGTTTAGAAGTCATTGAAAGGCCTGTAAACACTAGCTAAACATAATATAGTATTTTATTAACATATTAATAGCTGAACGTACAGTAATCGTTCGTGAAAGGTGTGACGGTTCATGATTGAATGATATTTATTGAAGTGGCATTCGGATATACAAAGTTTTTGTATAGTGTTGGAAATGTGTTGGAAAATTATTTTAGATTTTTGAGTGTACCCTGAAAATTAAAATTTGGAATGAATTCAACAAAATATCTTGAAATAAGATAGGAAATAATAGTTTATGCTAGTTTTGATACTAAAAGTTACAGGTTGGAAAATATGGTCATGTCGCCCGAATACTTTCCATGAATGTACTCAACAATTTCACAGAGTTTCATAGCGATCGGACCAGTGGTATAGTAATGCATAAAGGTTATTCATATATACATACAATCAATTATTTTTATATATTTTTACATTATATTAATAAATTTTAAATTAATTAAGTAATGCTACTATGTTTACACAAATTAACATTATACTTACGGAAAGCAGTACATTGAACTATCCTGCCTATGGGGCAAAACACTGTGGATGAATCTCCACCAAACTTCACACGAACCACCCTGAGTGTGAATTTCTAACTCCAAACTTCATCAATTTCTGTTCAGCTGTTTAGGCATCCATAAGATACATACATAGCTTTTTAACCATTCTAACCTTATAGAACAGAGTCCTGTTGGATATGCACCAAACGTCGCACGAACTATCCTGGGTGTATGTGAAACAATCTCTCCAAATTGGGCGTTCATAAAATACATATATCGGATTTAGAACCATTCTCAAGGCTCTGAGGCCGTGTTCTGTGGATGGATCTAGACACAACTTCACACGAACCATCCTGGGAATATTTTTAACAATCCGTCCAAATTACATTAACTACGGTTCAGCTTTTTAGGCGTCCATAAAATACATACAAACTTAGATTTTTAAACCATTCCAAAGCCTTTAGGACGGAGAACTCTGAATGGATCTACACCAAACGTCACACGAAACTCTCCTAGATATAAGTGAAATAATCCCTATAAATTTCAATAACATCAGTACAACGGTTAAGCGTCCATAAGATACACACACCCACCCACCCATCCACACACACACACACACACACATATATATATATATATATATATATATATATATATATATATATATATATATATATATATACACGCAAATAAATGTAGCGGTTTCTCAACTACCTAAAGCTTTTGGGGCGGATCCCTGTGAACGTATCTAGACCAAACATCATATAAACCATACTGGAAATGTGTAAAACAATCCTTTCAAATGTCATTCAATTTTGTTCATTGGTTTACAAATGCATAAGGTGCCTATATACATGCATACATACATACAATATGTGTGTGTGTAATAACGAAATTCATTGGGTTAAGAAAACTGTTTGTAAAATATTTGAAATTGTGGGATATACCTATCTAGCCTTTAGTCTATTGTCACATCTATCGGCCGAAATAAGTTACTGCACACACCTGCAAGTCATAAATATTAAAATAATTTGAAAGGGTTCCTAGTAAGTAAACCAAGACGTGCCTCGTTCACTGGAGAGAAGGTTTACCTAGACATGGAGGGCTCAGGGAGGTTTATGGCTAGGAGTTCCTAAAAATGCAGAACATCATGTACAGAAAATCACCTGCACCATGGGAAGTAGGACAAATTCCCACGAAGCCCAAAAGAAAGTGATGGAAGCGTTAATTTTCATAAGCTAGTCACAGTTTGAGTGCCATAAGGGAGCCAATCAAATTTGATGAGGGGATTAAACCCATACGGATACGACCAAGGGACACAGGAAGAAGGCAGACAATTTTCAGTACTCTAAAGGGTTAAGTTGTAGGACTCGAAGGGTCAAAATTCAGGACTCGAGGGAGAAATAGGTTAAGTTTTAGTAAGAAACGTTAAATTCAAACAAAGTAACGTCGCAATGTAAAGTATCAAGTGAGATTAATTAGAAAGTGAAGTAAAAAAAGGGAGATTAAAGGGTAATAAGTACGATTAAAGCAAGGGAGATTACTAAGTAATGAATTATATTAAGTGAGGGAGATAGAAAAGTAGTACCAGAAATTAAATAAGGGAGATAACTAAATAGTAAGCGGGATAAATTAGGGAATGAAGTCAGTTACGGCATTGAAGCATTTCGGGTGATTAAGAAAAGTGAATTTGAAAGGGAAATATTAATAAGTGAATTTGTGTCAAGTGGAGTGAAACAAGGAACCACGCCAGTAATAAGTAATACATTTATTTTAAATTTAAAGCCAACTCTTTAAAGTAACAAACATTAAGAATATTTTAAACTTTAGAAATTCTTTAAAAAGTAATAACTCATTCAAATATAATTTATCAAACCAAGTGCAGTAACTTATAAACGCCCTTAGATAGCTAAAAGTGAGTAAAATTAGAATTGTTTAAAATTAATAGTCAAATAAGAGTCTTGATGCCTATCTGCAAATATTAGAGTTAGTAAAATGAATTATATGAAATACCTATAAAGGCAATATTGATCTCAGGATAAAATAAATCTGTTAATATTAAAAGCAAGTAGCTGGATTATTAATTTAATTTTCTAAGAGTCAAAATATCCTGTAGACAATCATAAGTGAAGATACGTTATTATATATATATATATATATATATATATATATATATATATATATCAAACCTCTTGTTCCTTAAAAAATGTACCTATCAACGTGTCATCCTTGTAGTAGTATAAAAAATGAAACTATCGAAAATGACTGAAATGTACGACGAGTGAGATAATTGGGTTAAAAGGGTATTCAATTTAGCGAAGCAGACATTTTATTCCAATTTACATATAGGTTACAATTAATGTTGTGACGTCAGTGGTTTAACTAATATGAATGAATACATGCAGTATCATTATATGTCATTGGTTTATTATCTATTGCAATACATTAGTCTACTTTTCAAAATGTAAAATAATTTTCATTGTAAAACAGATATTTTTGAAACTCTAACTACATGAATACTGAAAAAAACAAATTACAAGGAAAATATTTCCTTTAGTATTGTTAAAAAAATGGCATAGTTTACAACAAATCTAATTCATAAACCTTTAGATTATTTTACAAGAAATACAAAACAATATCTAGGAATTTTGATAAAAAATATTTAAACAAATTATTTAGTTTTTTATGCATGATTGACTGTAATAACCCTTTCTAAAATGATATTATCAAATAGTAGCGAACACTAACTTACACCCAATAATGTATTTCCTCACTTGTGTTTCAGAGACAATGTAATCATCTTCATTGAGTATATCTATAATCTTTAGAAAATATGATTCGGAAATTAAACACTTATAGATAGTAGTGGTGGTGACTTTGCCATTAATTCCAGTAGGAATAAAAACTACTGTTTCTAATCTAGTGTTCAGTATTTTAAAATTATAACTTTTCCTCAGGAACCAAACTCAATTTAATAGTCTTAGAAAACAGAATGTAGAATTCGTTTTATAGACGTCTCCTATTTGGAAACATTAAATATCTACATACAGTTGTAACTAATTTATACAAACAGAGAGTTGTACTCATATTGATGTTGTATGGTACTGAATTTAAAGTATATGTCTTACGGAACGGTTATAATGTTCTAGAATGTAACTCGTTATTCTCATGTATAACCAAATAATATTTTTATTCCTTCAAGAATTCGAGACATTACACATTATTAGTTTTCCGGGAACTTTTTAAATTTATGTTGGAAGAGATTTCATAGATTTTTAGTTCATATAATTACTTAAAAGGAAATAGATTATGCCTATATATTTGAAAGCTAAAAATATTTTTTTAATTGGTCAAATATAGGTAACGATATATATCCGAATTCTATTATAAGTCTGTCCAATCAAAACGTTTTGTAGATGTAATTAAAGATAATTCATTATATTAGAGTTAATTGTACATGTTTAATGTAGTATTTCTCATTACTTGGAAATTTATATTTATTAGGTGCTCAAACTCGGAATTTTATGGAGATGTAAACATATCGCATTAAAAAAATAATCTTTGTAAGAATAATAATGATCTATTTATTCTGCTTTGCAATAAATAAGTTACGAGAAAAAAGTAGAATAATCAATTAAGCATATTATTGTAGACTAAGATATTATTTGATCTTTTTCAAAGTTGTGGTGATAATTGGGTGATAATATCTCTTATGCTACACATCGATATTAGTAAAGGTAAACATATAATTTTAACGGATATTAGTCACAAAATCGATAAGTATAAAAACAAAATTACTAAAGACCACCCGTTCTCAAGTTGTAGTTTTTAAAGTTTGTGCATTTTCTTATTTCTTTTTTGATAAGTATTTGCAATCTAATTAACACCTTAAAGGGGATGATCATGGCGGAGGTTGTTGTTTCTGTATCAGTAGTAGTAGTAAACTTGATTCCTTCAAAGATAGATATGACACTTATTCTTGAAATTCAGCGGAAGTATTTTCTAATTAGTTTTAAACTAATAGGAAACTATATTTTAAAATTAAATTACTTTACTTACACAAGCTCTACCTTAGCTCCAGTCTGCCTTCAAACTTTGCTAAGACTGCCTTTGAATGCAAGACTAAATCTAAAGCTAATTACATCTGGGTAACACCTCCCCCACCCAAACAGAACTACGTTTCTATCAAGAAAATGATTTCTTTTTCAATTACTTTTAGTCTCTTACTATGTTATTAGTGTAGTGCCAATAACGTTATTTCATTATTGGATTTTGATAAAGGAAGGATTCTATTGGAATTTGAAAATTGTGTTTGGTTATTCAGAAACGATTTTAATTAAAGATGAGCTGCTTAAGAAATGAATAGGCATTTATATTATTTAGTTATCAATTGGAGACATGTATGAAGGTATAAATAATTTAATTAGTTTTATTAGTGAAATAGAAAACTGTCTAACGAAACAGGGAACAATTTTGACTACATTGTCTGAAGCGGCCCAACGTTTAATCTTATGAAATATATCGACAAGGTCAATATAAAACTTGCAGCACGTAATTATATCTATTAATTAATTTCAAAATATTGTTTGTATTTTTCCTTCCGAAAACAGTGTTTTAACAACGGAATAGTAGAAATTACGCATTTTTGGGGCGTAAACCATGAAAAATAACCCACCTCTGGTTGGAAAAGTAATGTGTTACTTATGACAAATGAGAACACTGAATACAAAGTGTGTTATCATAAATACATATATTTTGTTGTCTCCGTTATCGCTTTTAACATGTAGCTATTGTCAACGTAATATCTCAACGGGTAATATTTTTAGTAATTAGATATATTGCATTTCAATTAGAAAGAAAATATACTGTTAATGTGTGTGTGTGTGTGTGTGTGTGTGTGTGTGTGTGTTTGTGTATGTGTGTGTGTGTGTGTGAGTGTGTGTGTGTGTGTGTGTGTGTTTGTGTGTGTGTGTGTGTTTGTGTTTGTGTGTGTGTGTGTGTGATTAAGTATGTGGTTAAATGTATGTGCATTTAAACGTGTGTGTGTGATTAAGTATGTGGTTAAATGTGTGTGTATTTAAGCCTGTGTATGTTTATTTACACGGTGCGTTCTAGGCTGGTGATACTATTTGAGAAAAATAAACCGAAAATGCATTCTTTAAATTTATAAGATAAACCAAACCATATTGACAATATATATAATAATTATAAAAATACCAAATGTCAAACTTCATTTTTGACATTTAAAGTAATACGATTAGATAGTTACAAATACTTTACAATAAATAATTTACATAATGTAAAATTTTATGAGTTTCATTTAGTTATTTATTTAGATAACACCGTTTCAGTAATTAAAAAAAAAATACAGTATGTATTACCCCGTTATTGGTTTTGTTTTATGTTTTACCACATTTAATTACACAAACTTTAAATATGCTACATGTAGAATAATTAAATAGATATAGACAATATCATTAGGGTAATAGAAACCCTAAGCCGGGGGAATAACTTCTAATGATGAAGCAGCATGATAATAAAACCCGGTTTTATCTAGAAAAACGGACGTTTCTCACATTTCGACAAGCAATGTAATATTATTCGAAATAGAGTAAGCAATGGTTTCATAGTGCTATAATAGAGTCGTATTCAAAGTTTCAAGTATTCAAACACTGTATGAATTGGTGGAATTGTTTAGTCTTGACATTGGAAATAAGTCCCATCTTTAAGTAAAGATTTCCACATCCAGTGGAAAAGTCATAATTTTCACCTGTGGAACAATATCCTATATAGTGTATTTGCTATTTATTTGACTTGTTATTATTTAACGAAAATGATAATAAACTACGATAATTATATTTGTTGGTCACAAAACGATAGGAATTCGAAAGTTACAATTTTTTGTATCGTGAATAAACAAATTAATAAATGTTTTATAACGAAACATTACCAAAATATTAGAACTGTAAATATGATATAATATTTTTATTGTTTGATGCGACATAGGTCCAACAGTATACATTTCCATTAATTTAACATGTTACAAGTGATGTTCTGACAGGCGACCTAATTTAACAATCCAATTAAAACAGTAATTTTACAACATAATAATATCCCTTATTAATTTGAGAATGAGTACGTAGTTTTCTTAAGGTTTGTATAATAAATTAAATACTCAGTGTTTTTAAAATTCTAGCTATATAATTTTAGTTAATGAGTAAGCATCGAATTTCAAATTAATGAGAAACAAAAGTTGTACAACTAAAGTAGCAATAAAAACTTCGTTAGCAATAAAATAATTGTTATTGAGCGAAAATATGATAAATATTGTTATTATTTTAGTCAATGATTGATTGCAATATTTTTATATTTATTATGAATGTTTTAAAATAAATGTACTGTCCAAATAGTCATTTAAAGTGTTGAACAAACTGACATTATATTTGTGTGTATATTTAAAAAAAAATAATTGACAAGTAATATAGATAAACAAAAAAATTAAAGTCAGTGAGGTTTAACTAAAGTTTAGTGAGGTTGATGATGAAACTTTTTTTTCCGTTCATAATGTATGAAGCTGATAATGGTCTATAACTTGTCATTCTATCCACATGTTGTAATGCTTCGATATTACAAGCAACCTTTCTCTTATAATATCATATGCATCTGTAAGTAATTGGTTCTTAGATATGGGAAAGTGCTTCAGTAATAAAGTTTGGATTTCAAACATGTAGTTCCTCAATACGAGTTTTGTAAATGAATAAATATTTGAAAAATCTGTTCTATCATCATTTGTCATCCACTATGTGTTAACATAAGTTTATTTGAACTTAATTGGATGACTAAAAACGCATTTTATAACCGACTGAAAATTTGTACAAGGTACATATATATATAAGGAGCGTGTGAGTTAACAGAAGGAAATGAAACACATAATTTTGAGAAGCATTTATAAAATTACAAACCTATAATAACAATATACGTAAACATTTGCTTCTGTCGGGATTATGTTATTGGTTCTTGTCAAGTTTGAAATATTGTGTTTTACGGTTTCAGCTTTATGAATTCAGCGTAACGCAGTTTATATATAGTTTAGTTATATTTCACAAATATAATACGCCATCTAGATCGATAATAATTACTAGGGTAACGACGCCAGCAGACTGTTAATAATGGCCTCTATGGGTATTGGAATCCAGTATTATGTACAGATTCATAGCAGTCATTATCATGGCACTAAACAACCCCGGGTCAACAGACCGAGCATGTAATTATCTGTCAATGGTTTGCAGAGTCTGGACAGAGGTTGATAGCGTTTACACAATATCATACAGCGTGCTATTTAGTTTGATCGGTGCCACTAACTTTTGCACATAGTAGAATTTTGTTTATTTATGTAACCTGGTTTTATGTTCAATGTGTTATATTGATTTACCTTTTGTTATAATTCGTCTGCGAAATCTAAGTGTGTCAGATTTACAAGGTTACAATTAACAATAAACCCTATACTGTACTGTCTTACGAAATAATAATCATATATTAAATAATATACTAAGACATTAAGATTCATTGTAGGTAACCCTATGATAATCTCTTGCTTACAGATATGAAGCTTTTGCAGATACGATCTCTTGCTTTTATATTAGAAATTACTTGTTACGTACCAATTACACATTCAACTATGTTATTAGTATGATATGCTACTCAAAGATAATCAACTTGGTATCAAAATGACGCCATTGTTAAATGACAATGACAATACAAATAAAGTAGTGATTATCTCCATATAAGAAAACAACTTGAAGTAAGTAAAATAAGTAACTTGCTACTAAATTAATCATCGTGCTACTCTAGAATCTAATATTTTATTGTTGAATGAAAATACTTCGTTTTCTCCAAATAATGTTCTTTGAATTATAATGTTACTTTGATAGTTTTATATAAAATTAAATTTACAAACTAGACCTTTTAGAAACAATATTGCTAAGATAGAAATGATGAAATTCAAGTTTTACTTCATTTATGTATATTTAGCGTTGTATTTTAATGTTTTATCTCATTTGTATCTGGTGAATTCATTGTGTCTTAAATCATTGCGAGTTTAACTTGGTATGTCCTAGATAAGGGATAAATCAGACGGCCAACACCCAGAAATAGGATGACAAACGTGCTCGAAACCGTAGTAAAAGAGTATTTCATTCCTATAACAAGTAATTGATATTAAAAACTAAAGAAATTTTGAACAATGCTCAAACACACTTAAGTAATTCATATACTTTTCTTTATGGGCGCTCATAGACTTTGACCATCTAATATGGATGTTAATGTCAAGTGGTCAGTAGATAAAATGTTACGTCAACAAGGTTTGCTGCCAGTTTGGTCAAATAACGTTAGAAGTATTAATGAGTAAATTAAACCTAAATCCTAAAATGCACACTATATTCAGATATCTAAACTAGAACTTAAACATATTAATATTATAATTTAGATGGTTTTGGGTATGTACGTATTTGGTTAATCATATATTTAAATTTTACTTGAATAATTTAAGGAGAAAAGCGTTTTGTATTTTAGGTGGATTTCTCATTATGCTACTCTAATTTTTAATGTATGGTCAAGTATGAAAGCTCATTAGACGTAGTATTTTGTAAGAAGGATGATTTGCTTAGTTTGAAAAAAGGTTGTTTTGATTATCAAAAGCCATAAATTCCCTTCAGCAAATGAATCTATTGCCAGGAAAGAAGACTTCATTAATGCTCCCCAACCCTACTAAAGTATTGATTCGTGACAAATTTTTCACCCCCTATCCTCTATTTACATCGGTTATTCGTTTAAAACTGTGGGTCTGTAAAAGGGAGCAAGTTAGGGAAACATCCTATTTGTAGGCAAATCAGGTGGGGTGAGTTCGAGAGAAGAATATTAACGTGTGAAGACCTCAAAATCCTTAACAAGAGCTTCACTTTGTATTCTTGCTGCAGGTGTAATATTGTAATAAATTGCCGTGCACAGGATCACGTTTTTAATTCTATGAAAAATAGACGGATCTGATTTTATATACATTATATTGTGAATAATATTTGCATAATATGATATTTATTCAATGTGCATATTGTACGTATTGAAATTAGTTTTATATAAATTTATTGGTGTTATTATGGTAACCTTTCTCTCACAAACTCTCATAATATAGCATAATATCAGACTCATGTGTTTATGTATATGTTTAATCCAAATGATATTTTATTAAAATATTTCTTACATACTTTTATGTTATAAAACAAAATGACCTAATTGTTTGACTATTGTCATAAATATGACATACTGATGAAGTCTAATAATGCGATACAAATTGCTGCAATATGAGGATAATTTAATAGGAGGTTTTTCTATACACTGATAGTACTACATTTGAATCGTAACATTTTAAGATGTCTTCAAAGGCGTAGTATTTATAATTGGGTTTATAAAAGAGCATTATCAATTTCACGTATATACATAAAAAAAACGGTGATTTTAGGCAAAATATATAAACCAATAGTTTGATTGAAATTAATTCTGGTTTGGTATAAAAATTCCAAATGTTTTATTAATATATTAAATTACTAATTATTTGGAAGGCTATTATATGAAATTTAATTTTAAAATTATTATGGAAGTACTCTAAAATAAAACTCATACTGAATATAAGACGATGTTTTTCAATCTTGTAATATAATAAACCTTTTTAATTATCTTACAACAAAGCTCTTGGGAGACTATAAGAGAAAACTCTGAAGATGGATCACTTAAAACATCAGAACACCTCTCTAAGATCTGCTGCAAGGCTACGTTGCCATGGAGACGCACTTAAACGTTTATACGTAATAAATAAGGCTTATGTTGTTTTGCTATGGGCTGAGATTTATTAAAACTCTTACTAATTATTGATACTAGGGTTTCGCTTTTAAATATTTTCAAAGGCGTTCACTACTATCATTTTATTAGAAAGCTTATTTTGATTTATCTAAGGAAAACTAATATTATTTACAGAACGTTTGATACAATAGTTAGGCCAACGATTAAATTCCCTAAGAATTATTTCAAGTGACATTTACATTATGGAGTCAATATTAAAAAAAAAAATAAAGTATTTCAAATAAAATAAAACCTTTTAACGCCAGTGGTTAAAAGTTTCCGTATTGATTGTGTACAACGTAGGCCCTATGCTTGGTTTTTCTTACTACATATTAATATAAAAATATATGTTCAAAATAATTATATATCATTTAAGGTTTAAATTTAATTAGGACTTTGAAAAAATTTGAAGGAAAATACGTTTCATAAATGACTTCAAATAATGTATTTATTTTACCTACAGCAATGATTCAGACACTCGTTTGTTGCCCTTATATAACTTTAAACTGTTTTGTATAAAAATAAATTTTTGCATTTACAAATAAAATACCCAATTTGAGGAACGGAAAATATACCTCCTATACTCTATTACAAAATAACGTTTAAATATTTCTCTGTTACATTCCTTTTAAAATTATTATAACTGTAACTCATTCAATAGAGTTTGATTCATTCGGTCGTAAAATCATATTTTCTTTTAAAAAATCCTTCATACGAGTACCTAAAAAACATAAAACTATCAAAACTATACCTCGTAATCAAAATTCGTAGCTATAAATTTTGCCAAAATTTTCAATTTTCAAAGGTAGTATATGTTTTTATAATATTGCCTTTTTTTCTTCGTTATGTTAGCAGGATTTTCTCATATCTTCATGGTGTTTGATTTCATGTAATTTTAATATCAATTACTGTACCGATGATATTGAAGCTCATCATGCAAATATCATGGTACCGAAGATGGAAACATGGGAAGAACGTCCCAGGGCCAATGCATACTTACGGTGAGTTAAGGTTGAGTTAGATTGCAGAGTACAGTCACTGTGCTTTGAAACGGTCAATATTGTGTGTGGAAATTGTTTTTGTAGTAGTAGTCCAAGTGACGGAAGCATGATGGCGCGAATATTCTCAGGTAGTATCTGGAGGTTAGTTCTAACTTAATTACAGAAGAGAGGAAGAATACGAAAAATCATTACAGAGATACATGTATTTATTTACACAGTATTTCTATAGGTGTAAGACATAGGCATAGAAATCTTTTTATTGGTTTTATCCTAAGAAAATATTTATTTTATTTTAGATAATATGTAATAGGCCTGTATATTATTAAGATATTGATTTAATTTTTAGAATAATATACACTATTACAATAATATGTATTTCTCACTATTTTATTTTTTATTTTTCTTGCCACTTTGTTTTGTTTAGTTCTATTATTTAGTAAGTGTTTAAAAGAGAAATATTTATACCATTATAGCAAATACGTTTTGAAACGAATACTTATTTTAGCACGCCTAAACACAAACATTTTAAGGGAAATGTCCTCAAGTTGGCGTCACTTTAGACACGTCACTCACTAATACCCACAGATATCTATTCTAACCCACATTAGGCGATAACTCTTGATTTCATTCAACAGCTGATTATATAGTATAGGTTATGTTCTTATGTTCTACAACAACTGTTTTAACACTTTATTTATTAGTTACATATTTTTAGTTACGATAATATTTTAGTAAATATAATTTTGTAATATGTAATGTAAAATATTATATATGTTTTTATCTGTTATTAAATATTAAAAAATATATCTGTGTTGACTGTATTTGATTAAAATCGCTCTAATCGACCTTTTAAAATGAAAGCCAGCTCCACTTCGATTGCTATATTTTTTCTATATAGAATCAATTGTTAGTACAATGTTGATTTGCAACTTGATGTACGACAACTTTGTTGCCTTGATATTTTGATTTATGCAACGGTGACGCACGCTCCGTTCGCTCTGACTTTGATGGCAATGCCTTTAATGAAACTGACACTCAAGTCTGGATTCTAATTTGCATGGAGACCGCTATTAACAACTTTGACGACAGTGGTGTAACCTAATGTAAATTAATTCATGCAAGTAAGGCGAGTGCCTTTAGTTCATTACTCAGGGAATATATTAATTAACTGTTTAAAAAATAAAAAAAGACAATTTAGGTAATGAAACATTTTTATAAAATGACCTACCTAATTTAAAAAAGTTAAAAATTTCTTTTGTTAATATGTCTTATTTAAAACACTAACTTATGCAAAATGAAGTAATAAGTCCACTATTAGAAGAGAGTTTAATTATAATAAACAACGCGTACTGGAAGATAGGTTAATTGATCGTTGATTGCATATATACTGGACTAGCATGAAATTACATATTGTCTTAAAAATTAAAACTGAGTTTAATGCAATTAATAACATAATATTTTTCAAAATATCTTGATATTATTTATAATTTCCTGGTAGTATTTTCTTTATTTTACTAATGGAAAAATACTAGGAGCTTGGAATTATAATAAGAGAAACAGCACAAATATATTCTATAGTAATACTGTGCACTAATTGACATGCATGGAGAAAACAGAAAACTCTATTTCAAAAGATTAGTCGAAAAAAAAACATTTCTGGTGTTAAATTATAAATTATTAATAAGGTATTGTATATTAAAATATATACAAAATACTATGCCATCTTTTCAAACGTAAATTCTAAACAAATTGTAAACAATTGTAGCAACTAAAAACGAGACCTTTGCTGCTGCAATAATGGTAACAGTGAAGGTATACCACATTAGTGAAGGTAACAATTAGTTATTAATTTTATTTTTTTCACATATCCTATCACAATTACAGTTTTTTGTATCTACTTCTTTCTATGTTACCAATGTAAGTATTCACATACACTGGTTCCGGATCGAAATGAGATAACCGCATGCATAAAAAAATGATCTAAATAGTTTTTAAATGTATATTAAATGTTAACTATATATTTTAAAAATAGTAAATAATTTGATAATTATGTTTTATATTCCCTTGAGAACGACAGAAATAAAGTCTCTGTGTTGTTTCAAATACAATAAATGTGTTGTTTCATTTGTGTTTCAAACAGTAAATTTCTCGAAATTATTTTAAATGTAATTTGTATTATGTTTCATAATATGTGTAACATTTTACACAATATTTAAAATATCGCCTACATAATATATATATATATATATATATATATATATATATATATATATATATATAAATATATATATATATATAAATTGAATAGAGAATTGAAATTTTAAATTTTAAAGTTTTATAATTTATTAATAGATATTTACAGAAAAATACAAAAGCAGAAAAGGTAACTAACATTAAACAATATGTTTTAGATATCTGTTAAAATCAACATACAATTTCCATTATATATATATATATATATATATATATATTGTATATATATATATATATATATATATATATATATATATATATATTGTATATATATATATATATATATATATATTGTATATATATATATATATATATATATATATATATATATATATATATATATATATATATATATATATATATATTGGACATTTTATGTTTCATTATTTGTATAACAGTTTCTTTTTCTTCGATTAAGCGATTGTTGTTTCTTCATTTAATGGTTGTTATAATTAGAACCCATGATTTCATTTATAAGAATATGTAGTCTATAATTACAATGAATGAAAACTTGTTCTTATTAGTTTGTTTTATTTATAGTTGTATATTCTGATTACGACTTGCGTAGTGTATAATACAGTTTGTACTGAATGTATGCTGTATTTAAACTAATACCGGCAGCTAATACATTAATGTAATGAGTGTTCCTCGCTTAAAATTTAGTACTGTAAGTTCAAAGTATGCTTCTCGAAAAGGAATTACATTAGTAAGTAAACTAATTTTTTACCATATTTGTGTAATATTTTTCCATTAGCACTAGATTACTTATCGTAATAGAATATATAGAGTACGTATTTATAAATATATGTAATACGGCGAAAGCGAAATATTCGGAACACATTCATGAACATGATTAGATTTTCAAATACTTAAATCTTGAAAGACTGTCAATTGAAACATTATAAAATATTATCCCTTCTTAACTTTGACCTATTACCATACGCATGTCTACGTGATTATACTGTATTGGGGTTGTGACTGCCAGCGCTCTTATACTGCACTAAGGTGAAATGGAAGTGTTCTTGACTTCTCATAAACGAACACCTACATATAAAGTTTTTTTTTTTAAATCTTTATAATCGATTTCGTTACACAGTAGTCTAACTATATTTCACTTTTGTTAACTACTTAAACATTCTTGAAAAATTTAGATTCACATTAAAACTGAATATAGCCTACTGCCTGTCTGATTTCCGTTATACAATATAGATAATAATTCTACTGAGTAACTCCTGGTAACAAAATAAAAATGTAGATATTTTTTGTATCGTTATATCATAAAAGAAATTACTTTACCTTAAGAACTAACTTAAATTTTAATTTTGAATTAATTGTTTTTAAGATTCTATCTCAATATCAGAGACAAATTGATGAATCCTTTATTATTAATGAAATCACTGTTTTCGTCGATATTAGGATAATTAGAAATACCGTTGGTAATTTGCCGCATTATTACATTTTAATAAATGTCGGTTGTAAATGAAAACTTAGGGTTGATGATTTTGTACACAATAACTATTCTTCAAATAACAAACGCAGAATTAAAAATTGAAAAAAACATGAAAAAATGAATTTCATTATGTACACGAAAGATTTACTTTAATTACTCTCAGACACGCTTTACATTATTGAGCTCAACATTGCAAGCATCTGACTGTAAGGAAGTTAAGGAAAAGAGGGAGTCTAGAGCTAATTAAAAGAGAAAACAACAGTTCGCGCCGACACACCCTTATTCAACACAGTATTGATTCCTGTTCAACTTTCATTTACCTCTATTTACGCGCTCTTAAAAGCGTAGTACTTGTTAAACACAAACCTGTTATCTTGTTGGGGGGGGGCAGGTCTATAAGAAAACAATTCTGTCAAAGATTGGGATTCCCATTCTTAGATAGGTTTACAGTATTATATAACACTATATCTGGTCATTGTTGAAGGAATTGTCTTAAATATCTAGTTACTTAGAGCTTACCTAGTGAGAACTACTCACAAAGGTAAAAGTCAAAACAACTCAAAATCTCACAAACAATTAGTTTTTAATAAACACACACACAACAAACTAGTTTCACCTACGAAGTCACCTTCCTCAGTGCTTGGCTAGGTGTAGCTTTACCTTAGTGAATTGTTTTAAAGTTTTACTAAAAAATAAGTTACACAACTTAAACTTATTTTGGCTCTCCTACATGTCTTTTTTTAGTAGGAAACGTTTTGAGATATGCTCTGTTATTTCTAATTACAATATATTGATTTTCTAAATCAATACTAATATAATTAATAAACCAAATGTAATTTAAATAGATGGTAAAATCTGTTAACTGAAATAGGTCAAATATTGCGATACTCGATCGTCTCCAAAATATGTAAAACAGTTGATGGTAGTTTCCGTTTTTTACTTTTGTTAAATCTTTATGAAGAAAGCTCGAAGCCGCGAGAAAGTCTTGTAGAAATAATCCTAGCTGTTTAATTGTCGTAGTTACTTTAAAAAACTCAATCACGTTCTCACTTTGTATTTATAGGGTGACAATATACATTTATACATTATATATTCTATTTCACGATATATTAAAATAGGTTGGTATGAAATTTATAAACATAATATCCATACCAGTTTATATAATTGTTAAATGGCAAAAAACCACTTATATATTTGAAATTATATTACAATAATAAATTATAATATTTTTGTATGTAATAAAGTTATATAAATAAAACTCTAGTAGTTTTGAATTTCAGAACTAAATAGATCTACAAATTTCAAAATAATACACATTTATCTAAATAAATAAATATATTTAAAACCACCTTTTCCTTTACAATTTTCAACAAAATATCGGTACATGACTAGGAAGACAATGTGAAATACCACTATATACAGTAATGTATAACAAATAGAGGCCAATGTCTATTATGTATATGTATTACAACCTTCATATACATAATTTAAAACAAATTTAAAATAAAAGGACAGTTTTAATTTATATAGTTTTCTAAAATATATCTAAAAAGAAGTGTCATGTGACCTTCCCCCCAAACCAATTAGTTGTAGCCAAAAATTAATAACCTATAAAACTGCTCTAGGGTTTTAGCAAAACAGCTTCCGGACGACATATTCCAAAACAATTTTCTTCAACATGTATTTTTATGTAGGCCCTACCAAAGTACCTTTAAATATGATTATCTTATCCTAAGACTTTAGATTAAATTCATTTCCAATTTTGGTTGCAAAACAACACTCAATCAATTTTAAAAAAAATATATTTAAATTTGAAAACCTATGCTTCTCACATTAACAGCTGTATGTGGCTTGCTCAAGCGTCGTTAAAACTTCCGATTTTATCGTGCATGCACCAGAGAGAATAATCAAAAAATATTGTACATCCGAGTGCACTGCAATCAACAAAACCTCAATCAAGAACTTTAATTGTTACACTTTTCTCGATCGACTACTATACGTTCAGGTATTATTATGTTAAAATACTAAATTAGGTTCAATTATAATAACATTTCATTCATTTACTTTTATGCGGTACTACGTTTCCCGGGTCAGATAGTCTTTGTATATAGAAATTAATGTATGTATGTATATATGAGCCTTATGCATTACTAAACCACTGATCCGTTCATCATGAAACATTTGGAAACTTTTGACTACATTCCTAGGAAGGTTTCTGCTGACATTAAAATTTTTTCATACATGTACTTTTTAAGCGCTAAAATAGCATGAAATATGATTTTCCATCTTATCTTGTGCTGAGACATTTAATTTAATTCATTCCAAATATTGGTAGCTAAGCAACACTCAACAATTTAAAATTATTTTTCAACAAATTTCAAACAATATACAAAATGTAATGTATGACTGAATGCACTTCAATCAAAAATATTTAATCAAGAACTTTAATTCTCATACTTGTCTCGATCGACTACTAAAAGTTCAGATATTTTTATTGTATTAAAATACTAAATTAAGTTTTGCTAGTGTTAACAGGGCATATGCTATCAACTTTTAGAGGATACAAAGTTTCCGAACGCTTCTCGGAATATAACTGTATGAGAAATACGAATATATTTTAAAATGTAGTATTGCTGACAAATATTTATAAAAAACGATCCCATTATACACTATCAAATACACACACAGACACAGACACACACACACACACAACACACGCACACACACACACACACACACACACACACACAACACACATATAAATATATATATATATATATATATACATATATAAATATATATATATATATATATAGACAAAATAAAAATACAAGAATAATTATTGAATTTTCTTGTATTTGTATTTTGTCTTATTTCTTTATTAATACACAAATGCGGTATATTAATACATATTGCGATATATATAGGGGGTCTATATATATATATATATATTTTTTTTTTAAACAACATAGGTTATTCAAATACAAGAATATTTATTAATTTATATTCAAAGCTTTTCGTTGGTAAACAGTACCAACATCATCAGGAATGAAAATTACAGATTGTACAGATAAATTAATAAATATTCTTGTATTTGAATAACCTATGTTGTTTTAAATTATTAAACAAGAAAACGTATTTTATATATATATATATATATATATGTGTGTGTGTGTGTGTGTGTGTGTGTGTGTGTGTGTGTTTGTGTGTTTATATATATATATATATATATATCTTTTTAACGTTCGTAAATGCCTTAACTTAAAATCATGTAATATATAAGTCTCTTTCTTAAACCGAAATTTTACGTTGAGTAAAGGCCGTTCACATGACTACTTAGAACATAGTTTACATGACAATGACCGTAGATCTCACACAAACAAAAATTCACTTGTTTCCTAGGAAACAGTTAAATATGTCACCAATCCACATGTTTAAATCACGTTGTTTTTTCTGGTTCCAATCAAAAGCAACAAGCAATACACACAGCTTTCTAAACATTGATACTTTTCTCGACATTTTTTTTAAAAATCGTAATAACTTGAATATATGTGATAGATAAGAAGATAAATAATCACAATCTCACCTTTTCAATATGTATGTTTCGTTGCATTAACAAAACGCTACAATTCCGTATCTTTCTTCTACAGTTTACGATTTCAAATCCCACAAAAACCTTTTGCATGCCAGATATAACGTTAATTTGCCTTATCATGATTCATACAGAAATATTATATTGGATACTATATTATAATTTTTATATTTCAAAACGTGAGTTTATTTCTCCTACTACTATTCTGGTTGTGTATTCTGGTATCTATTGCTCCCTTATATTTTCCGTTATTATCTTGCTTAAATATTAGTATTGTTCATAGTTTTATTTTTTCTGTGTTGGCCTCTTATTAATGACCGTCAGTTTGTTTCAATAAACACGTAGATTTTGCTTACCATTTTCTTTAAAGGTGCACCTTGTTATAATTTGTTAACATAATACACAAATACTAGCATTTTTCTACATACATCTGTCATTTATAATTTTACACTAAACTGACATTAAAATGTTTTACAAGGAAACCAAATAATGTACTACTTTGTAGTGGGTTCTGTGTCTGTTAAATTATTTATTCATGTACATGTTGAAACAAGAAGTGGGATGGCTTTACACGAGCTTAACAATGGTGTCAAGTTTCGTCACTTTGCACACGTTACGACCCGATTTTATGACAGTTTCACAGAAAAAAAAAATTATTTCCACAAAAACACTGATGGTAGATTACATTTACTTTACAACTTATTTCGCGTTATTTTAGGAATAATTGTATATAAGGTTTGTTGCCAGAAACGAATAACATTGTCCTTACATTTTAAAATATACATTTCTAAACTTGGATTTAGTAGTGGTCATTAATTGTATTCCTAACAGATTATAGACAATTTTTATTTTAAATTTCATTTATAATCATCTCTCTTGCTGAACTTAATTACAATTGCGGTTTAAATTTTATTACTTGATTATTATTGGTTTTTTGGTAACTTATCCTTAAAATAAATTAAGTAAGCACAATTAGTATTTTAAGTAGTCTAATTTCATTCATCCAATAGGAGTATGATATGATTAAACAGTTATAACATATAACAATGGTAAGATTTAGGTATTAGGTAAATCCTTTGTTATAAATTTTTGTAATTTTCTTTTTTTTTGTTTGATAACCACCTGTTAATAAAAGGAAATGCTTGTTGGTATTCAAAAGTTTCATTTCTGTAATAAATTGGAAATATTTTAAATTAAATTTTTGGGAAGTTTACAACATAATTATAAACCTAACTTAATGAATAAATAAGTAAATTTAATTATATATATATATGAAATACGTTTTCTTGTTTAATAATTTAAAACAACATAGGTAATTCAAATACCAGAATATTTACTATTTTATATCCAAAGCTTTTCCTTGGCAAATAGTACCAACATCATCAGAAATTAAAATTACAATCATTGTAATTTTCATTCCTGATGATGTTGGTACTATTTGCCAAGGAAAAGCTTTGGATATAAAATAATAAATATTCTTGTATTTGAATAACCTATGTTGTTTTAATATATATATATATATATATATATATATATATATATATATATATATATATATATATATATTTTTGTAGTTATGCAACGCTGTTTTCTTGTATACACTTATCACTTTCACTTATGTACTTAAACAAGTAAGATTCTTGCTTAAGTACATAAGTGAAAGTGATATATATATATATATATATATATATATATATATATATATATATATATATATATATATATATATATATATATATATATATATATATATATACATATCATAATTCCATATAGGATTCTATACATAGTTTACACTTATAAACTTTAACTTAGAGCCTAAGGATATAATAACCCTTTCTATAACATCCATTACTTTTTGTCTACAACATGAGTCTTACAATTTGCACATATTTAGATAAAACTATATTCTCATTTAGACAAAAGTTAGACACTATTACCCATTCCTTTTTATTTCAGTGTTGTTAATATAGTTAAAAGTTTCATTTTTGAATTAGTTATAAACAACCTTTACTCTCTCGGCCAAAGTTTTTTTTTTTTATAAAGTTAAAATACCTAACGGAAGTATTCATAAATCACTATGAGGGCCGTTAAAGGTTGTCGCCGTTAACCCTCCTTAATTAACTCTCGGAAACGCCCACCTTCTAAAGAGAAGGCAAAATTTACTGCAAAACTGGAATGAGAAGATTCTAATTTTAAAAATATTTTAAATATTTTAAATTATTTAAATGTATATATTTGGAATGATTATAACTAAGCGATACATGACTGCATGCATCTGATGAAGAATATTTTCAAGCATATTCCTAATTAATCCAATAAAATTAAAACTGACATATCGTTGTATACAAAGACAGGTAATTATATCCTCAATGACCCCATTTAAAAATGTTTTTCATGAAATCTTATTGTAAAAGTTATTTCGCTATTGAATATTATTATAAAATGGTATTAAACGTTTTACTTGAAATCTGTAGAGTATAACAAGGAATTTATAGCCTACTGAAGCTTAAAGTGAAATATTTTATTACGACTGACTACAAACTGAAACGTCATTGTTCACTATTATTTTCTGCATAAAAAATCATATATTTGTGATAATTAACTTTAGAATTTTTTGTTAAAAATATTTTTTTGTTGATAAAATACTACAATAAATATACATGAAAGAACTAAAAATTAAATATCATCCTGACTTTTTTATTTTTATCTCAACGAAACGAGAAACTTTTAACTTTTGTAGTATGCAACGAAAACGATCGTCTTAATTTTTTAAGTTCTTCAGGAATCAAAATTACACATGTCAAAAATGGTCAAAGTTTTATAATGTCGGTTTGTAATTTTATACTTTTAGCAACGATGTGCCTATCAACCAAATTTATTATTTGTTTCTAACGTCTAGCGTTATACAGCCTAAAGTTTGAAAGTGCTGTATTTTAATAAAATGTTTTTGCTGTCAGTATGCCATTAAAATGATAATACCCTTGAAATTCATGGTTATTAGCCTTTCTGATCTAGACATTTTATTGAAGAACGCCTACGATATAGATAAAATGCTAATAACAAATTTTAATTTTGAACACATTTCGCACTATCGAAAATTGAATGGCAGTTCATTGTCTACGAGAAAGTACGAGGAATTACATATTACTGTAATAATAGTAGATAATGATAGATAATTCTAAACGGTTTTAGGAGAAGGTAGGTTACGTGGAGGGTTATATCCTTAGTAAAAGTCAAAAGAGAGATAATGCATTAAATATTTTGGAGATTTAAACTTAAGGACTGTCATTTACAATTATTAAAAAAAAAAATTATATTCTCATAACGAAAATTCAATAGTCTCCTAGTAAGAGTGATAGCTAAAAGACTAAATGTGAGGTATTTACTGAAATAAGGATTACTAAAATATGACCATATTATTTTCTTTCGTTGTACAATAATTTCCTTTCTAAACATCCTTCATTCTGGTATTATGTTAAATTTAGTTATAATTCTTGAATACTGCATTCTAGTTTTCGTAACTATGGAAAACAATAGCATTTATTATTTTATTCTATTGAATATAGAATCAAAATATAGTACGACATTCTCAACTTATAAGATAAAGTTTTATTGTACCTTATAAGAATAAATAAGGCAAACATTTTCTAGCCGATTGTACTGTTTAATTGCGAAAAATATACGTTTTCATTTAACAAATTAAAGATTTGCTGATCCTATAACTCAGGTTTAATGATAAAACGTTTTATAGAAGACATTTTCGTCAGTACGTTTTCAACAAACATACCTAAATTGTAAGCTACGAAAACAGTCAATGTGATAATTAATCAATATTTTTATGATATTATTATATTACTGGTAATTTTAAACAAATATTCAATTTATATTTATTTGATATCATTATATCTATTTAGAACTATCTGTTTTAATTGTTTATTACGGTATTATTTCTTACTTTTAATTGTTTACGATTTATGAGCGCCAAGTACCACTTCTTGAAACCAAAGCTCTGCTACTAAATCATATGGACATTCAAATTATAATATCAGAAATTGTATATTTCACAGCGTAAAACAAAGACATGATGTGTATAGATTCTCATGGAAGTATTATATACTTTTAATAATGACTTTAACTTATAAAAATTTAACTTTCAAAAAAGATGCTACTCTAAAACACAATAGTTAATCTCAGGCTTACCAATTATAAAATGTAACGGTATACAGATTTCATGATGGTAGATTCCCTTCGTCACGTAGCTAAGCTACACACTATGTTTGCATTACTTTCTGCTATTTCTTGTTTAAAAGACAACTAGCACACATTGCTGCGCCCGAACTCATAATTTTTGCAATAAAAAAAATAAATCAAACATCTATATAATTTTATTTATTTTAATTTAATGCTAGAGGATGGACAAAGTTTTCTTCGTTTCATTTGGCGTGTAAACATATAAATTTTAGGTGTCCCAACACGTGAGCACCCAGGATATAATTGTCCGTGGTAAAAACTCGAATGTTCAAAATTTAATCCAACAATGGACAATGATTGTCCTTATGCCTTGATGGTTATTGCGAATGCAAGTCGGACAGGAAACTGTTGTCGTTTGAAATCAATAGGACTTGAAAGTTTTTCTGACTTTTATTATTGCTCTCCAAATAAAATCTCAGCGGATATGTTCTCTTCCTTCTCCAATTCTGTAGATGTATGTGAAGAACAAAGTTTTTCATTATTAATATGTCGATACCGTGGTCATGTCTTTCCCAAAAATAAGCTATATAAACAAGAATTTATATCGAAAGTATATTGTATAACGGTGAGAAGAGTAATAGTAGATATGAAATTTTCAGTCTTTGAGATGAAACAAACTTTGGGAGGTAAAATAAAATGTTGGGTAAATTATACTGTGATTTGAGCACTGTGATTATAGATATGTAGGCCTACACAAGAACCCTTATCACTGATAACTTTGTTTGATAACTTTGAGACGCTTCAGGAATATATTTATTCTCAAGTTAAAATTTGAAAATATTTGTTGAATAATATACAAAGATTTTCATCTTCCATTTTTATCAAGTTACAAAATAAATAAATAGATGGGTAATGCGTTTGTAAACCTTGAATATCTTGTTTCTAAATTATATTTTAGATGAATGTTATTTACTCTTCGAATATGAGTTTGGTAAGACTTATATGATAATTATAATAGAATCAAAAAGTCATTAACAAAGTGTACATAATGATTATAGTGTTATATTTAGTATAATATAGTTTCAACCCATATCAGTATAAAAAAACAAACCCAACTATATTTTTCTCTAAAAAACTATAAATTCAAAAAAATATTTCCTAAAATTGGAGATTGTCGTATTCATCGTTTAGGAAAAACAAATGATTCAGTAGAAGATTCTAAAATGTTATTTAAAATCTAAAATAAATAAAATCATAATAAAACTAATGATTATTGAATTAATAATTAACCGCAAAATAAAATATTACGTAATAATCAACTGGACAATAAATTGAATTATGTAAAAATATATGCAGACTACAATAAAACAATTTATAAGATACATAACTACTTTGAAAAGAAATATGACAAAAATAAATTGATCAAAATACATAACACACGACTGATAAACATTATTTTATGTAAGGCAAATAAATGACTATGGCGTTTTGCCACATTTCCTTGTTTCGGAAATTCGCAATATCATATTTAAACAAATATAAATTTTATAAAACGAGGAAACAGATTGAAGTTAGAAAATTAGGATCATTAATTAGAGAGATGATTTATAGTCTCGATACTGTTATGCATACAAAGGTATAATTTATTAATTATTATATAATTTTGAATTAAATGCTTTGGTACGATGTTATTAAAATGTATTGTTCAATAAAATGGTAACATTTCTGGATTAAAAATTATAATGAAACATACAATTTATGTTATTACAGAAACTTAGTTTTAAAAATCACGTTTCAAATTACTATAAAAGAAATTTAGAAAGTTTTGTTATAAAAACTGAAATTGCGCTCGTCTAAGTTCGGCAATCAAAGATTTCTTCCCCTTTGCAGAAGGGCGTGTCAATGATAATTAAGTGGGGGTTGAGGAGACTACCATTCACACCCTGCGTATTGATTTGATATCTTTCAACGGTTATATTTTCCTAAGCAAGTAATACATGCAAAATTTCATTTAAAAAGGTTATTTTTTTAAAATATCCGAAACGTATAGATATCTTACTTTTCAACAAACTCCGATTAATCATAAACCTACAATTGTACCAATAGAAATATTTTCAAATGAATGTTACAACATATCGGTTTATCTTAAGTTTCATATTTTTCGAAAACTAAATAGACTGAAAGGATAAACTGTTACTTCTAAACAATATGTTTCGCCGGAAACTGAAATCTGAGCTATAAGACAAACCAATTCAAAGTACATATAGGCTTTCAAACAAGTTTATTACAGGCATATGTAAGCGGTTATGTATAGAAAAATTGCCAGCACAATAAACACTTCTTCTTGTTCTTACTTCTAGTGGTAATATCTGAAATATTATTAATGGTTATTTCTAAATCCTAGTACTAATATTTTTATTGAATTTTTACGCGTTTTAAATGCAGTTACGGGGGATCTTCATTAACCAAAGGTATATAATGTGTACAAATGTGTCAGAATGAAGGAGAAACATTTATTAATATGGGTGATAAAAACGCATTTGTATTACTGGCTATTACAGTTGAGAGGTTAAATTGTCTACTAGTTAAAATAAAACAAACCAAGAAAACATTATTGTGTAATGGATATTTATAAATATTTTATGAATTTTATTAATCCCTTAAACAATAGTTTATGACTATCCGAACTTTGAATTTAGTAAATTTGTTGAAACTTACTGAGACAAAACGTTTTCGATCGTTATGTGCCGATCTTCATCAGTGTCTTCTGCTTGGAGATGTTGGGTCAAGCGGTGAGGGTTTTTAAGGTAGGTTTTCGATAGTATCAAAGAGTATGTGCGTTTGTATTGTGTTTGTTCGTTTAATTGTTTGTATTTTGTGTTTTTGTGTGTCTGTAAATTTCATATTGTTCTAATGTGTTGAGATGTGGTCCTTTTTTGTTGATGTGTAAGATTTCTAGGTTTTGGTAAAAGTTTGTGTATTTGCGTCCTGTATCTTTTATGTGGTTGTAAAATATTGAGTTAGTGTTCTGTTTGTGTTCTTCGACTCTTTGTTTAAAGCTGCGAACTGTTTGTCCAATGTAGAACTTGTTACATTCGTCGCAGTTCAGTTTGTATACGCCTGGTGCTTGTAGTTTATCCTTGTTGCTGGTGTTGTGTTGTAATTTGTATTGTAGCTTGTTATTAGTTTTGTATGCTATTTTGTATCCTGTTTTTTGAAATTTGCGGGCTATTTTGTTTATTGTTTTGTTTATGAATGGTAATGTGATGTATTTGTTTTTCCTGTCTGTAGTTTTAATTTTAGTTTTTTTTGTATTTTGTGCCATAATGTGTCTATTATTGTGGTGTTGTATCCATTTGTGTATGCTAAATATTTAATTGTGTCTAGTTCTTTGTTTATGTTTTCTTTGGCCATTGGGTCATCTTTAACTCTTCAGACGGAGCATGGATCTGAAGGCTGCGTGTTTGTGTTGGATAGGGTGGTTTGAGGTGTTGTGGATAAGTGTGTCTGTCGTTATGGGTTTCCTTTAAATGTTGAAGCTGTGTTTTTGTGTGTGGCTTTCTGTTACGGTTAGGTCGAGGAAGTTTAGGGATCGGTTGGTTTCAATTTCTGAAGTGAAGTGGAGTTTTGGGTGTATTTTATTAGTCTAGGTGAGGAGTTGTTCGCATTGACGAGAGTTGCCTTTGTATAGTGTTATAATATCATCGACGTATCTGTGACAGTAAATAATTTTGTGTGCGTGTGTATTGTTTGTGAGTATTTTGGTGTTTTCTATGTGTTGTAGAAACCTATGTGTTGTAGAAACATATGTGTTGTAGAAATTTATGAATTTATAAATAGCAACTTTCATTATTTTAATGCGAAGAAAGGAATATTTCTAATAGGTTACTAAAAAACGTTACTTCAACTAAAATTTACTGAAACCAAAGTTAAGTTATTGTTACCTATTATCAAAATATTTATATAAAAATATACTTAATTAAAATAAGATTTCTTGAACAAATTACAAACATTTTTCATGTTACTATTGAAAATAACTACCCACATATTTTGTGCTTCGTAACTATTTTAATTTTTCATTTTGCAAGATATTACAAATAACACCATTTATATAAAATTGTTTTATATTTCTTGTAATTATAAAATGGGCCACAAATGAAAACAAATTTACTGCATATAAGCGGAGTGTCCTACATTAGGAACACATTATGTTGTGCTATAGATGTTATTTGTTATTTAATATGCACGACTTAATGTATTTGATTAACGTATTGTCAACATGTTTTTTAGGTAGTTTTCGGCCTTTTAATATTCTTTCACAGTTATCTGTATGGCTTTTGGGAAATTTGCTATACACGAGCTTATTTTCCAGATGTGCACCCATCACTGTAGGTTTTCGCTCTAATTTGGTCCACAATTGAGGTTTTTAATGATTTTATTTAATCTTTTGATTTTTTCTTGATCAAATTTCAGGATTACACTTCAGATTTCTGTGTACCTTACCGGATGTATCTTACATTTCTGATGTGTATTATGATTTATATCTGGCGCAACACCTTTATATCGATAAAGGTTTCCAGTTACTTGATTTTGTTGTTTGACTTTAGCATATATTTTACAATAATTTCAGGGTTTGGCGTTTTATCTACTAATAAATATTCGTTATGTTTTAGATTTGTTTACATTAAATATTCTTCATTTTCTTTAAATTTGAACTGTGCGGCATGAATTCCAACCACATGAATCCTGCACAACTACGACTCGGTTGTGAAACAAAACGTATATAGTATTTTATTCAAGTTAATAGTATATTCGCGTAGCCTGTCTGTTTTTTCATCGTCGAATTATATTTATTGAAAAGAAGGAGGCATAAATATCCTCCCTATATTATTCCTGTACTATATGTGACGCATATATATTTTTTGCTGTGATATCTGTACATAAGTTTATAAAATGTGTAGATAAGATTTTATCTAATTTTTTTAAGAACTTCTCAATATTTTAATTTTGTAATAGTATGTTTTTCTCAGCGTTTTCCTCTTTGCTATAGCTGATAACTCCCGGATCCTCTCAATCTTAAAACTGTCCGTGTACTGTAATAATTTACTGGTAGTTCACTGAAAAAAATCCAACGTAGGAAATACAAAAGAGCAGATTATTCAACACGTTTATAAAGATCGTACCAAGAAAGTGGATATTACAATCTTCCTCCTAAACCTTCCATTTCGTAGATATTATATTATTATGGAAACAGTTATTAACATTTTAGGGTGAATAGCCTTTAACAGAATTCTGTTTTAATGTTCATGTATTACTCATTCAAAAGTTTTTTTTAAATATATTTTAATTACCAATAGATTTCATAGACTATTGACAAATATTCTATAATAATTTCTCTCCTAAATTGAGCAAAAGGGCTTGAAAAATAACAAATGTTGATCGCACAATAATACTTTTGATGTTATTAGAAATTTAGCAACACATTTCATGGTTTTATATAGCCGTAGTCAATATTACGTTGTTGAACCTGAACATCATAAGATTAACCATAAGTTTGTATATATTTCTAATTGTTCCTTAATAAAATTCCAGTGTCCATTTAGTTGCTGAATGTCATATATTCCCAATTAGATTTGGCATTGGTCTCTTCAGCATAAGTTTGAGTCTTCTTAGAGGATTGAGAATTCTGTTGGATACTTATTGTTTATTCTTCACAAGCTGCCTCCGTTTAAATACGCATCCGGTTAGTATCTCGACCCAGAGTGAATGAATCGGAACATTTTTCTCAAGCTAATAAGGTCTCTTCATCAGAAATCAGAATTAAGAGAGAGAGAAATAAAACCGAACGGTAAGTGTTGCAGTGTCCCAGGATGAAAAATCTGTCGAAAAAGAAAAACCGTGCAAGAAAAAAACCATGATAGATCATCCAGTAACCCTGGGAAATACGATATCTTCATGCTGATAAGTAAGGAGAAGTATTACCTCAGTGAGACTATGGTGGAATTTGCACTTCTTCTGCTGCTTCTGCCGCGAATCCGAAATGAACATGCATCGGAAATTTAGTACTTTCCTTGGGCCTAGATATCTGAAT
>JBAIZL010000002.1:312237644-312240144 GCA_036971475.1 Prosapia bicincta
CATCTATTATTTAAAGCTACATATGCAATTATAAGAGCTAGGCTCCTTGCAATAATGCAGTGTTACCAGAAATGGATAGAATGATAAATTACAGATAATGAGCTTCATAAATCCGAAATGAAAAAAAAGTGGATAATAATAGAATAAAATAAGCTGAACACCATATAATTTAAAGAAGAAAATGGAAATTAGCAAGGAAATTCGCTTTCTATTTTGCCACCTAATATAGTGATTCTGTCATATATTTATATTATTTGTAATTATAAAATAAAAAGCAACTGAAATAAAAAAAATTTTGTTGCCCTTATTGCAAATTGACTTTAATATATTTTATTTTACGTGTTAATTAAAAACTTAAATACAAATGTTTCAATGCCTAGTGGGTGGGTCAAAGTGTGTCACTGGCAGTGAGTCTAGTTCCGAGAAGCTTCTTCATCCTCTGGGTACCACGTAAAACAAGAAACACTACATGGTTTATCTTTATGTAATAATAGTATTTTTAATAAATAATTTCAAAATTTGAAACAGGTTTTCATAGGTTAATAGATTTAGCACTTATCATTCAATTTAACTATTAATGTGTTTATAGTAGATATATGTGCATGAATTAGGATCTATCAACCAATAAATTTATTTATAAAACTACTGTTCTAGGGAGAAGCAGTTCCGGAATGGGGTTACGTCATCGTCAGCACGGCGTTATTTCGTTGCGTCACCCTCGAGATGACGTCACTTTCAACGTGACTCAAGATGACTACAATTCCATTGAATACGTCGTTAAACAACACGAAGAGGTAACCTTGGTATGTGACTTAGGCAACGTTACAATAGGGTCTGGGTTGAGATGGCTGCACAACAACCTAGAAGTAGACAAAGGACACAGATACACACAGGACTTTTCAGGACGACTCATTATCTCCAGCGTCAGTTTGGAGGATGATGGTACGTGGCAGTGTGAAGATAGCTACGGCAACACTGTACGGCCTATACTGCTTGTAGTTCTTGGTATGTGAATGTTATGTACATACAGTAATTATGGAAAGCGTAAAAGACATAAACTTTATGAAATTATTTATTGTCACAGTAAATTTACCTTTATGATCATTAATCCCCTAATTAAATAAACAACAAAATTTGTCTACATCACCAATCATTTAAAATATTAATATTGTGAAAGATTTTAAAATCAATTCACTTTTGTTGTTTTATATAAAATTTCCAATTTTAAAAATCATATATTCCTACGTTGTATTTCGTACAACCTAAAATTATGAGGTAACACAAATGTTAAAACACCAGATGGTATCAGTATTACACCTGTATACTACAAGAGTGTGTGTTGTACCAATAAATTACTTTATATATATTTTAAGGTATTTCGTTTTTCTTAGGTTCCTACCTTTAAGTATTTTTGAAATTGATATATTCATAAATTTTGCTATTGCTTACAATCAAGACTTTTCTAATTGGTATGCAATCATTATGAACTAACATAAAAGAAGAGTTGCTAAAACGCTGGACGGCACATATCACAAACACGTTAATTCAAACTGAATTGACATATATTAACAAAGTTGTACTTGTTTGGGGGAAGGACACTCCAGCTCAACAGAACCTAGCATGTCTCTAATACTCGCCTTCGGCCAAATACAGCGCTATTACACAAGTTTGGTTATTATCGATAAATACTCTAACAAATGTAGCCACCAAGCCGCGAGCGTTATTGCCAAAGTTTAAAGTACTCCGCCCATCCCCAACGGTCTGACTTCGACTACAACTTTTCCTTTTGTGTTAAAACCAGAAAATAGACTATTACCACAGTCTGCCTTGGGAAAATAGTTTGTTAATTTCTTGCAAACTTTCTTAATTTAATACACTTCAAGGGTCGTCAAGTATTATTTTACGGTTTAATTTACTGTGAGTCAAAGTTTTAAAAAAAGGTGGTAATGTTTTAATAAGATCATGTTATTGGTGTTTGTAAATATAAATTTCCGTTGTGTGTTTCTTATAGAAATGTATATGTAAATTGTAGTAATAGCAGTTATTAGGCTTTTAGTATTTTATTTGTCATGATAAGAAAGTATATATATATTTAAAGTTAGTACCTAACACAAATTCGTAATTACATTGATATTACTTACCTTTAAAATGAATAATTTTTCTCAATTACTTTTTTACGTTCACAATTGTTATTTATAAAATAAATTATGCAGATGAAGGTCCTAATGTGGCACTTTTTTTAAAATCATTTTTTAATTTTTTTTTCATGAAGGTCTTGATGTAATAATTGAATTAAATATAGGAATGCTTAGAGCCTTTTTACATCTGTACATACATACATACTTACATACATACACACATACATACATACATACATACATACATACATACATACATACATACATACATTCATACATACATACATACATACATACATACATACATACATACATACATACATACATACATACATACATACATATATACATACATACAAACA
>JBAIZL010000002.1:312245144-312257644 GCA_036971475.1 Prosapia bicincta
AAATTCTTTTTCGTGCCAGTAACACAAAATGAAAAACGTCATAAAACGTTTGCATACGCACATATAAATATCTAAGGTAATACGCAGTGGTTAGGAAAGTAATAAAAACCTTCCTGTGTCATATTATTAACCATTTATATTGAGAAGCTAAACTATATTAATAAGAGAAACGTAATACATTTGTTGAACACTGTGGATTAATTTTTCAACTAAATACATAAAACCCACTCACCACTATACAAAACTATTTATTACAATCACTTTATGTACATTTCGATTACATGGTAATCATCTTCAGAGGTACTATTTAACATTTTGAATTAAAATAAAGATATTTGTATTGTGGTTAGTGGGTTTTATTTATTTAGTTAAAAGAAAATCTTAGTTTAAAAATAACTAGGTTCTGGATTAATATAATTAATCTGATATGCAGCTGCATTGTCTTCCCTATTCTCTAAATTTGCAACTGTTTATGCAAAGGGGTCAAAAAGAGGAAAAATAGCGCTACATTCTATATTTCTTCTTTACAATCTGCTATAAATTTAGTTTGGGATTGAAGTGTTTTCTCATAATATTTTCAGATGATGGAAGCCCTCCAGTAGCACAGTCCGTTGACGGTTATCTCAATTTTACTTCAATTCAGCGAGAACACAGTGGTTGGTACAAGTGTACGACAAGACATTTATTGGGTTACTTCTCATCTATTGGTTACTTTCTTAATGTCAGGTGTAAGTAAATAAAAAAAAGTATATACATTTTTAAAAAAAACTAATGTTACCCATTATATTGCAATCATAAGGACTTAAATATTAAACTGGCTTTATTAAAGACAAAGAAAAATGTTCTTTCAAGTATCACTACAATTATTGTTCCACAAGATATTTAACTTAAAGAGAATTCATTAAGACTTCCTAAATAGAAAACTAGCCTAGCAACATTGGAACTGTTGTAAAGAACTAGGGCACTAGCTTTCCTAACAAATATTCAAAACTACTGTCTATTTTAAAAACTTTTTTAATCATGTGATTAAGAAATCAAATGTTTTCCAAAATATCTCTCAATCAACAGTATACATATATACATGCGAAACAAGTAATGTAAAATTATTTTATTAAAACGTTTATTGAAATATAATTCTAGACAATTTGGCAAGGCAATGAGTATTAAAACCAATAACACAAATATTTTCTACAGATATCAATTACTAACATTGTTAGGCTTTTTGATTTTATTCAAAGTAGTCTATATTTCATAAAACGAACCACGTAGATGAATGCATGTTCTAAATATAAATTTCACCTACTAAAATTAGGTCTGATTTACATTTAGATGACGCCCCAGAGCTAGAATTGCCCCCTGAAGACGGTGATGTATCTAAAGACGCAGCCGTGGAGGTCAACCTGGGAGGAACGATCCAGTTACAATGTCCCGCAGGGGCGGCAGGTTGCTGGAGCAAGGTGGGGAGAGAAGGGACTCTAGATCCCGTGGGACCCGGACCTAAACTTAGTTTGGAAAGAGTACTTTACCAAGAGGCAGGGGAATATCTCTGTGTGGTCGCCAGAAGTGCGAAACTGGAAAAGTGGAAAGCTCACAACGTCCATGTCACCGTCACTGGTTTGTTTATCTTCCTGTATTCGTTACTTGCTTGTGTCATCGTTTAAAAGCATTTCTTATTGTAGTACTGTGTAATTAGAAATCTTTTGGTGTTTGCCTATTTTAATATTAAATGTTTTATTTTTCGTAGATATGTGGTTTTATTCCAGTTTTTTTTTTAACAGATTATGTTTTTCTTTTCTTTCCGTAATTACTTGCAAAGAAATTTAAAACAGTTCTCTTGTTGTTTTCATAAAATTGTAGCACTTAATTACCAACTTGACTTCTAAACAGTCACCTCTTCTGAAAATAATTAGAAATATCCAAAACTTTATAAATATTACAGATATGCATATTTAAAAACTGAGTTTAATATTTTATCAATAATTTCTAATATTTTTGCGAATTTAATATGCCAGCTGTTGGCCCCAATAATAGAAATGAATACAAATAATTCCTCCTTTTTATCCCTCATTATATTATGGAGTAAATGCTATTTTGTAGCAATTGCATTTTTAAAATCCTTTACTTTCATAAATAGTTAAGTTTCAAATTTTTTGTAAAAGATAAAAGAATTTGTAAATGCAAAACCTATTTAAACTAGGTTTTTTTCAGATAGAATGTCTAAGGAAATGCTTTACTAGTTTTTGACAAAAAACGTTTTTACGGATAAATTATTATCTTAATAAATATTCAATGTTTAACTACAATGTTATCCAATTATTCTTATATAAGCCCTAATTTTAGTGTGGGTTTTTTTATTGTTTTATTTACAGTATAATTTTTGTTTGTCTTATATTCAAAAATTGTATTTCATCGGAAATTTGTTAAATGTTGTTGCAAAATACGTATATATACAGACTTCTTATTTTTAATTCAATAAAAATTTTATAGTAGGCATTATTTGAAAAATAAAAAATACAAAAACAATTTTATATATTTAAGTTTTAGAAAATAATTAAATTTTATGAACGTTTGATAATTAGTAGAGAAAACTAATTACTTTATAATTTAACTTTCATAATAAATGCTATAAATATGTCTAACTTTGAATATAATTCCTGTAAACCAATCTAGATTCACGTTTTATTTAAATTTAAACAGCGCAGCTTTTTACGCATTGAATCTATATTTTTAAAGAAAAACTCATTTTTTAAAGAGAAACTAATTTAGCAGATATAAAACATTCGAAGTAATTTGTACGGAAAATGTGCAAGAAGCGACGGATTAGTACAGAAAATATATATGATATGGCAATAATCTATTCAAAGATTTTTATAAAGAAAATAATGGCTTTATTCTTTATTTAAAAATAATAACATTTATTTCTTATAGATATTTCTTTAATATTATCAGGTAATTTGTGAGCAACTTCAATAATACTAGTAATCAATGTAGCTTCTAACGGCATTACTGTGATAATTAGTCGATATTAAATAAAGTAAGTTACAAAAATATTCGACATTACATAATCAAGGTATAGGATATACATACTACGTCTATTGTTGTTCCATATCTAGAAGCACATTCTCTAGGAAAGTTAGGAATTTACTAGTGAAATTTTGTTTGAAGGAGCGTAATCAACAAGATTTAGTCTCCATTGCAAAAACGTTTTAAACCCACTGTAGACCTATTGTTAGGCCTACAGTATCCATAGGCCTAATATATTCTCACCAATGTTATAGTTTTAAGATAATTAGAGCTAATGAGAAGAATTGATTAACTACGGTAAACATTAAGACAGTTCACTCAAAATATCAGTATCACTAGTTTATAAAAACATACGGACTAGTTTCTATGATGATGTCGCCTTCATCAGTGATTTGTTACTAACAACTATTAGCGATATTGACGTCATTGTCGTCGAAACTGTATTTTGTAATAAACTAGTGCGTAGTGAGATTTTCAGTCAACCGCTTTAGTTTTAACCGTTCTGAAATATTCACAAGGGAAGAACACAGGTCGGTATGGCATGTTTGAGTAACATGGACGTGTGTAAAAGTTTCAAGTGATAAATGTACGCCTAATGTAGTAACATTTGAAACATTATTTTCTATATAAATAGAATTTCATTGATTGTAATATTTTGTAGTTTTATTTTAGCTGTGCAATTGAACTTAGGTAAGTCAACTGCTTTATCAGCTAAAAATCGTGATTCAGGTGAAAGTTAAAATTTACTGTTTTGCCAAATATATTCCGGTAAATCTGAAGCATGGTTTCTGAGGCTTTGACGTTTTAAAGTATAAGTTGTAAATGGTTTGGTGGAATTCATAATATCAGTGATATGTCCATACAATGTAGATATTCGGTTTAAAGATAAATTCTTCTCGTAAAGTCAACATTGATGGATCAATTCTTCTCCAACAATCCTTTAATAATAAAACTCGCGATAGGGTTATGTTCATAAATGGAATGAGTTAGCCAACTAATATAAATGCAGCAGAAAATATTAAGGTTATACAACAGAAAAGTAAATGCAACAAATATAAAATTATAACATCAAAAAATAAATACTATATATGAGTTAAAAAATAATATTAAGTAAGTAATAGTACATCCTTTGTCTAAATAATTCTCCTATTTTATTATTTCATTTTGATTCTTCTTTTTATTAATTATTCTTACTAATGTTACATTCAGCAGGGTTTTAATAAACTATGATAAAATTTTAGATTCAATAACTATTTAAGACTCCACACACTCTTATGGCTATAATTATTTACACATTTAACATCTTTAAAAACGTCGAAACACTCAATTATGTATAATAATATATACTAGGTTAGCTTTTTATACTTACGCTTGGACTCTCCTTACACTCAACAAAACTCGGCTTCACACTTCTCATTTTACACATTGGCTTGCCGCTTCTAACAATTTATCTTACGTTATATCCGTTGTAGAAGATATTTACCCAAACGGAATCGCTTTTGGGTCCAGTTAAGGGAGAAAGGAATTGTATATTTGACAAGTTGATTGCCATAAAGCTATTGGTACAAATATGAATGTTTTTAAAATTATTTATGAACAAATTTATAAAATATATAAACAATGACAATCTTTTAAAACTAAATTTTTGAATTATTTACAAATAGCCACAGACTTTTGATAAAACAATTGAGCAGAGACTATAGTTACTGTATCTGCTAATACCGTGTGAGATGAAGCAGATAGCTTGAGTCGAGGTGTAGTGCCGGAGACGTCGAAAAGTTACGAAGCGTTACATGTTTCCGTAGAAATATCCTTACAAAAAGGTTTATCCCGAATTGTAGGGATTTTAAAGATATTTATTTTCAATAAAAACGTAATTCTAGGGAAATTTTATATAATGTAACAGTACACCGAATGTTACACCAACACCTACATACTTCATTTTCCATTTGTCTATTTCTCTCATTCTTGTATTATAGACAGTTTAGAAACTGTGTTAAGCAAATCATTTAGTGTAATTATTATCAACTCCCAATAATGTTATTCTCAGTTTCAATTATAAAGAATACAACGAACAAAAATACTATTTATTAGGAATATACTGTGGTTGAATTTAATAATAAATACACAAAAACCTCTTAACCACAAACTTTCTTTAATTTACCCTAATGTACATTTCAGTTACAAGGTAACCATCCTCAGAGGGATAACATACAAAGACAGTCTTTGTATGTTATCCCTCTGAGGATGGTTACTTTGTAACTGAAATGTACATTAGGGTAAATTAAAGAAAGTTTGTGGTTAAGAGGTTTTTGTGTATTTATTATGAACAAAAATACACATTTTTCTTTTTGTAACAAACCAGATCAAAAGTAATTTATATGTTCATTTAAAATAATTAAGTAAAAGTAATAATGGAATATATTAGAAAACTAAGTAGTTTTTATTTCATTGACATTAATTTAAATACAAATCGAATTACGAACAAATATCAGTCAAATTAGAGCATAATTCAAATTAGAGAATTAACGGGTATAATGTGAAATAAATGTAGCAATTTCTTGATCCCCTGAGAATGCTAACAGTTCAAATAGCATCAAAACTAAGACCAGTTTAGTTATTTTTATTATTGCAATGAAATGTTTGTACTGATAAGTATACATGAAGAAATGTTACAGTTTAATATATAAGTATATATACATAAACATACACGTATGTGTGTGTGTGTGTGTTTGTGTGAAAATTATAAAGCTGGATTGCACCAACATAAAAAATGTATCTTACTTTTTACATTTTCTTAATTAAGTATAAGGATATAATAATTGTCTGTTTTACATAATTAATTAATTGACCTGCAAAGTCAAGAATTAAATTAAACTTAAGAATTATGGATTCAATAAATTTACCAATAATTTCAAATTGAAACAAATCAAGTTTTAATACACAAATTTTACACAAAAAATACAAAGAAAAGAAAATACATTTGAAACTTTTCACTGTTTTTAGATCTGATTTTACATTCTTTTAAGATGTTATGAATTTATGCAAAAATTTTACTATTTTAGAATGTATGGGGTTGATATGTGATATCCACAAAAAGATTGCTTCTATTTAAATTAAAATACATTTCAATATAATTTTATCCAACAGTTGAAAAATTGATATTTCATCATACGAATTAATTATAATTTCCTGAATTTTTACAATATGAAAACTTGTACTATTTTGTCATGCCCAGTTAAATTTTGAAAGTTAAATTTTGATTTCACATCACTTTACATTAAATTTAGAACTTATCTGGAACTGGAATTTGTGTTGTACAAAGTGGTTCCTGGATCAGACCTTGCCATTAATCTTTTTGTGTTGGCTAGCAACCTAAAGAAAATAAAATAATAAAAGAAACTTTAAATACTTTTACAAATTAAACACAATATTTTAATTTAAATTAAAACTGTTAAAATGAAAAAAAAATACATTTTGCTACGCCACATCTTGCGACGTGTTTTCGGTTCGAAGACCGGGAAATTAGGGAAAGTTTCAGTACTTGCTCAGTGACTCTCGACCTACTGCGAAACTCTCCGGATCATTTCTAAAAACAGGCTTTTGGATTCCATATCTCAACTAGTATTGCTATACATAGAATTATAATTTACATTAAAATTTTTTTTATTTTAAAACTTATATCTCGGTTTGTTTTCTGATCCTGCTGTAATATGTAACATGTTTGCCTAAAATAATGTTACAACCTTGTAATAACTTAAACGTTTACTCTTTTACAGTTAACTACGAATTCATATTTGATTGATTTATGATCATGTTTGTATAGTTTGTATTTTTTTATTTTTATCCTTTTACACTAATTGTACTATTTATAACGTTAGGAAGTTATTAATATTTTAACGACAATTTATATCGACGATTAACCTATATGGCTTTTAATGTTTCTGTTATAAATAATCTCGATTATTTGGCGTAGTATTCGAAATATTTATGAGCATTCAATTTTATGAATTCTAATATTTTGTGTTGTTGATTTATTTTATTTTCCTAATATTTGGATAACTTGTTCAATTATTGTTACCTAATATTGACATTAAAACATTATTAAACGATATTCTGAAAGTAATTTACTGCCTAAATAATATTCCATAAAAGAATAAAACATTAAACCTATGGTTACAAACCTATTATATCAAACCAAAAATTTACACAAATAAATTATTGTAAATTAAAACAAAAATAATTAATTATTAAAAGTAAAACATAACAAACACAAACATATTCACCCTCAATAACTCAGCTTGTACCGACCAGCTTTAAATCTAATAATATTAATATAATAGTATAGAATATATAAAAAATTTTAGTAAATCAAACGCAATGTGTTTCAACCTGGGTCTGTTGTAGGTCGACCTGTAGTCTACCCGTCCAAAACTAACCTCACTGCGTCATTAGGTCAGGAGATCACGCTGTCCGTAGAGTTTTGTGCAAATCCTCCTGCTACCAAAGTCTTGTGGTTTACTGAAAGCTCTCTACTGAAACCAGGTGAAACCACTACTGAAGGAATTATAGTTCACGAAATTACGGTAATCACATTTTTTAAATTGATATTAATATTAGTTAATAATTTTTAAAGCGTATTACTCCAGTTACTTGAATTACTACTCTAAAAAGTAATAATTATTATCTCTCCTTTATAAGGACTAGATTGAAAACTTCCATGTTTTCTTATCTCATGTATTGCTTTTTTTGTAATCTATTTTTTATTTCAATATTTTAAAATGACAATAGCATTACTTGTGTCATTATAAATAATATTGACAAAAGATTAACATAACTTCCTAATAATTTAGGTAGCTACTCCCCACTGATACTGATAAAATATTCCCTACATGTGGAACTTACGATGTTGTAATGGGAAAGCTCTCGCCCGTAAGTATTGACACACGGCTTGACAGGTTTACAGTACATTTTACGCTTGGGTTGACACAGGAGCTACATTGTTCTATAAACTACTAGAACTTAAACAAATAGTAAAAACTAATAAAATCGGCAAGACCTATTAGGCCTAATTAAACCCTTTGGAAGAAGATGAGTTCATGCCATTGCTCAAGGGAATAAGGAATCATCCTACGGAAAGGGAAATGAGGGAAGCTTTTCGTTGGAAGATACAGACACTGGTCGTATCAGCAGTCTACAAAGACCTACAAAAAAGTGACAAGTTGACAAAATAAAAATTCACAGGTTTGCAGGTCCTTTCATTGATGAGCGGAAACAACAACCACACTATTCTGGTGAAAAGATTCAACAATTATCTAGAAGTAAAGTGGCAAGAAAGTAGGAAAAACTACAAGAAACAACCAGTCTGTATATTCATCAAGGAGGTGAGTTCAAACGATTACCCAAGGATATGAAAGACCATATGCGGAAAAGGTAATGCGACGAGGAGCTGCTCGAAGTGTATGAGCCAGGGATTGGTCGTATTAGCAATCTACAAGGCCTACAAGAAAAAATGACAACACAGTCACAAGAAAAAGATATACAAGTTGACATACAACATTGACAAGTTTGCAAGTCCTTTCATCCATGAGCGGAAACAACAGCCATGGCAGTATAGTAAAGAAGTTATACAATCATCTAAAAGTAAAGTGGAAAGAAAGTAGTCGAAATATGTAGAAGTGGCAAGTTTAGACTAACGAATTGTTAAATGTGAAGAAAATGAAAGCTTTGGTGACAAAGTGCCATACACTGACAGTGTTTTGAGTGTATAGCGAGATCATTACTTATTATTAGACCTAATTAAAGCATGGTCTGGACGCTCTTAATAATGTTAGGTGTGTAAATAATAGCAGCCATAAAAGATTTTTAACAAATAAGCAATTATTAAGTCTAAACTACGTTTTAACTATAGAACGCGCGTAAAAATGGAATATTATATCCCAAGTAAAAACAACAATTAGTGTATCAAAAATTGTGACGATTTTATAAAATATTTATTCTACTTGTTATTTCTGGAATATTATAACTAATTTAAATATTAGACTTCTTCAAATGAAACGTTTAAATTTAAGATTTGTAATGTTTTAAATATGTGTAATATATATATATATAATTTTGTATTCTATTTTTTTCTCCCGTACATATTCCATTCTCATTATTTAACAAAAATGTAAATGTCAACTTTAGTTCAGCAATACAATTATAATTGGTAATTGAGAAAATAAATAATAATATATTATAAACACCTGTAACTTTAAAAAGCGACAAATTTAGTATAAAATTGGATTTTAAAATTTAATGTCTTTTTACATTTTAAATATTAGAATATAACTTAATTTTTGAAATAGTTTTGTCATGGCGAGAAAATTAAATAAAACAATTTTGCTGCCATAACCTGATTTCACTAAGTTATTAAATTTACGAAATTTCCTCTTTTAAAATATTGTATTTGATTTTCATGCCCTCTAATTTGATTTACCGCTTGAAGGGAAGTGGATCCCCACACTGCCATTTCGCTGATGTAACTATCACTTCGGTACAAGTGGCGGATCAAGGGGAATACACGTTCTATGTGAGGTCTTCAAGGGGAGTGGCAGAAGCAACAATTATCCTTAACGTGCCTCTAGCGAGTGGCTTTGTTGTGACGTCAGCAGGTTATAAAACTCAAGTGCCACCATTGTATATTATTTTTGTACTAATTATAAAATTAGAATTACTATTTGCTTGAAGGGCATTGCAAAATCCACTTACAAACTTGAAAACAAAAGATTTATTGTAAACATACCAAATATATGTATAGTACACTGAATATAGTCTCAAGGAGATTTAAATATGTGCCAAAACGGAATTTCACTGTATTCGGAATACATTAGCAAAGCGGTAAAGAGAATATCATACCTAGACCGATTTTATTGTCAATGCCTTTATCAAGAATGATATATTTTCTCAAACAGGTCGTTGCTAGTAATTTTCAAAATAACGATAATTTACTCAAAGTGTCATCTATGGAAAATAATAATATATTTACGAAAAACGTGTCTTATACTCATAATTCATGTAATTACATGACTGTTTAAGCAAGTAATGACGAGTTATTTAATTTTTTATAAATTATCTCTGTTGTCATTATGATAGTTTATTTTTACTTTGATAAAAAAAAAACACTTAAAAGCAGAATCGGTATAAAAATTATAAAATCGAATTTAAGCATGTAGTAAATGCTATAGATTACCAAATGTGATAACTTCAATGGATATTTTGAAAATTGTATATTATTACATTGCTTAGGTTTTGTACTGAAAAAATATATACCTTAAAAACTAAATGTTCATGAACAATAAAGTAATTTCTAAGGATTCATAGTTATAGAGTAAATTAGTGAATGTAAAGAGTGTTATAAATAATTTTATCTTGTATTTAGAACACGTTTATGCAAATATTTATTTTTGTGAAATAAAAATTTTAGTTATATATTTTGTAGGCCCCCTAACGTTAAAATAGAAAAAAACACATTTTCAATTTAAAATATTTATAGTTTATGAAATTATTTTTAATGATATAATGGAAATGAAATAGTTTAGTTTCAGTTGTGTGTATTACATATCAGGTAAATACTTGAAAATATTCAAGTATAATCAAATGTTTAATTTTTATCTTACTTATTTTACTAAATCTCAATATTCACTTAAATAACTGAAATTATAGAATTTAATCTCTGGCCCTAAATATTTCCTTACACATTTGAGTATATTTTTCTGCCTTTCCTTACATTAAAACGTTTTTCTTCATTCTTTTATAATAACTTCAATCTAATAATGTTAACATATTCTCTCTTTAGTAGTAGTTTTGAGAATGGAATTTTCCGAAACGCGTCAACAATGAAAAATATTTTAATGCTAGGAAACGCAGAATAATGTACTCAAATGAATATAAACAGTCAACAGAATTGAAGATGAGTATAACGAGTATTTTAATATTTCTATCTATATGGTATGTGTTGCATAGAATAATATTATATATATTTCTATCTTGATGAGTTTTTCAGTAACGTTTCCAACCTTTATGATTTTACACTACCATGGATTTTATAAATGTGTATCATGTGTATTTTACGATGGAGTATACATGTTATATTGTTATGTATTTTCCAAATGTAATTTTATGTGCGAATTTAAATGGCATTCGTTGTTAAACGCCTCCCGTGTAAAAATAATTTTCCGATTCACGAGATTATTAAACCTTACGTGTAATATATGTGCAGTAAATATTTTTGTTACATTGTTATAGTTCTGCTTCCAGTTATATGATTCAACAGAATAGCTTTTTATTGTCAATAAATAATTTTCTAAAAACATTGTTTTGTTAGTATTGATAACAATGTTGAAACTATTATTTGTTAACCAATGTAGAGCTATTACCATAATTAATTTAAAAAACACTTTTTATGTATATTGTAAATTTTTCATTATTTATTCGTACTGTTAAATAAATGTTCATAACTAAAATTAGATAAATTTAGACTTATATACATGCAAAATTAAACACAACAATTAAATAAAGATATCATTTAAAAAAATATTCACAATCGTTTCTAGTTTGTGAAATAATGTTATAATACTGATTTGTATAAAAAACCAGTATATAAATAGCCCTAAAGTATAATAAACACCAATAAATTTTGTAAATGTTTTATTCCCCCCAAGCATATTTGTAAGACATGTCAATTGGGAAATATAGTGTTCGAGTAGATGTTTATTTTTTATGGTACACTATTATTATAATGAGTGTTGAATAACAGTAAAAGGCCGTAGTGGCTTAGACATAGATATGATACATTTGATGTAATTCGTCCATATTATTTAAGATATGTTGAATAAATAAAGGAAATTTGTGAGATTTGTGTCTTTTTTGTATTTCCACCACTTGAAACATATAGAAATAAAAATCTTTTATATATTTTGAAATGGGTAGGAATTACCGTTTAATTATATATTTGCTCAACTAAAAGGTGAAGTTAAACCTTTAGCATTTATTCTTTCACTTTCCCGCTCAAATGATACTTTGATAGAACAATATTTTCTTCATGAAATATTACAATGCAAATTACTAGCTTACGACGAATACGTCATAAAGCCAATGACTGCTAAAGCGTATGAGTGGTAAAACAGTAACAACTTGTCAACAAATTACACATATTGTATATTATTATAGATTCTTCTTAAAATATAGATCTAAAAAAACAAATTAGAATAAATATATATATATACTAAATTGTTTACCTTAAATATATATAACTGATTATAAAGTAATAGTTAATTTTATAAACATTTTTGCAACTGTCTTTACAGTCGCCAATTGTCCACAATTTCCTGCTCATATTTTGTGTAAAGTATTTGTTCATGTGAATCTACATTATTTGGATTGAGTTTCTACATTCTAGAACCTAATAAAAGAAATAATAAGCTATATGTATCTTT